>JAVRRR010000098.1:5717-42552 GCA_035927975.1 Rachicladosporium monterosium | reverse complement strand
AAGAAGGCGCTGGAATTATCGAAGCTGTGTCATGCGAGCGTCTATGTGGTGGTGAAGTACCACGGACAATACCACATGTACACCTCAGAAAAGTCCAGGCAGTGGCCGCCGAATGCGAGGGACATTGTAGGTGCAGATGCGGGCATACCTAGGAGCAACTGTTGATTGTACTAGGAAACAAGCTATCCTCCAGCCAACGATTACAGCGAGGGAAACGTGTCGACTGGCGCGACGCTGCCCAGTGACGTTGCGGGCGGTTAGGTGTCCCAGCTGCGATTCGCCGCCAACAACCACTGCGCCGCCAACATCCACGTCGCCGCCCACATGCACAGCGCTTGAGAATGAGATTTTCTAGCGTAGACAACGATACCTTGGAAACTGGATAGCTCGGGGTAGTTCAGTAAATGACCAGCGAAGACCAGAAGTGAGCTTCACGTTCCCGCAGCGGTTTCAGGCGAAAAAAGCCGCGATGAATCTCGTCAAGGACGTCACAACGCGATGGAACTCCTTTGACGACGCGGCAAAGCGTGCGCTCTACCTTAGGCCGGCGATCGATGAGCTGATGTTAGAGGAGGACCTTGCGTACGAGGGCTATATAGCTCGCTATCGCCAGAGCGGCAAGCCCCTAGCGAAGATGCGTGAGGCGCCAGAGATGTTGCTTGATCGATTGGACTTAGACGACTGGAGCGTAGTAGCGCTCTATCACGAGATCCTTGAGCCTATCCGCACAGCAACGAAGGACCTCCAAGGCTGCCCCGGCGGCCGGAGCGGTCTATATGGCCTGTGATTGAGGTGTACAAGGACCTCCTTGCGCACTTCGAGGAGCTGCGGCAGCGATATCCACTTATTCACGCTCTGTTACAGGCAACGGCACAGCAGAAGCGGCTGAACTTAGAGCGCCAGAGTCAAACAACCTTCACCGCAACTAATACTACGGCAGCTTCTCGAAGTTGCAGTGGATGATGTGTAGCTCCTATCGCCTGACTAGCGGCTGCAAGGAACCGGCACGAAAGGCCTCAACGGCTGTACTTGTGTGGTGGTCACTGGCGAGGCTGTCGTTATGGCTTACATATCACCACTACCGGGATCATTCCAACAGCGTGCCCGAGACACAGCAGATGCGCAGGATCGATTGATGCGCACGCATCACGACAATTACCACACGGGCGGTCGAGCAGTTGGTGAGAGCTATTCCAGCCAGATGACTTTCCCACCTCCGGTATCTCCTGGGTCACTTTCAGCTACAGTCCTGGTGACAAACCTCCAGTAAAGCCATCGTAACGCAGGTTCAGACATATCTCCAGAGGCTGGGCATTCTAGTGAGACCAGAGTCCTATCACGAGATCAACGGGGGAAACGATCACTGGTTCGAAAGGACAGGTGGTAGCCGTACGACGATGTACTGGGGAGATTGTGCTATTCCCGGAGAATCGACAGATCTGGCCGGATCCACGGTTGACAGGGCAACAGGTAACGTTGTCCAGTGCTACGGCAGCCGTTCGAGCGATCTCGGCTGTTGTTACGACAGCCGTTCGCGCAACGTCGTCCCGTAATAGCGATGACCCAACTGCTGTTCGGAATACCTCTTGCTGAGAAAGTATAGCATCTGGATAGGATACCGATATAAACATCTTCGACATGCGGGGCTATATTGTGAGAAATCCAAAGGGGACAGCCAGGGGGACTTTCCCGCACGGTGGGCAATTGTGGCAGATCTCGCGGGAGGATAGAAGAAACATGATCTGGAACGGCGACAAAATCGGGCGGAGGGACAATGAGTTCGACGAAGACAACGACATATGCTTACGCTACCAGACGGTCGTGATGTATGCCTCGAGAGAGACTGATGATGCCCATGGCGAGACGAGGCACTGAATTCTTGCAGTCCTTCGTATAGCACATGCAAGGGATCATCTGGGTTTGACTCAAACAGCAGGACAACTTGCCACAACACTGTCATTATGCGGTAAGGCCAGGTCCGTACGGGTTAAATGACCTCCAACTGCCCGATAGAGTGTCAGTGAGGACTCAGGTTGAATAAAAGCGGCCTTGCTTCAGCCGTTCGCGATGCAGAACGCCGCGAGCCTCCTTCAAACATTCGTCTCCAGTCCTCTGCCCTGTCATCGACGCTGAACGACCATTGAGCCAAGGTATCCGACATAACTTCTAAGTCAAGACCACAAACCTTCCGGTGGTGGTCTCGAAGCCCCTAATGTAGAGAAAGAAGGGCAGGGAGCAACTTGACTAGCTCTTCAACATGGTCACAAGAGCGCCAGAACGGAAGCGCTCGTGATGAAGCAAGGTCTGTAATTTACAACTTGACTTCATGGTTTTGACCGCGAGATCCTTCTGAGCAGCGATAGCCATATGTTTTGCCCTCCTACCTGTCCTTGTTACGCGCTTGTTACTACCTCAACCTTCCTCACGACCTGTATACGCAATAGATGCCGGGCCGCGCAAGTCTTTTACGTGGCGACAGCGAAGTGCATCACTGATGGGAGTTACTCTGAGGCGGGTTATGCATTCGTTGATGTATCTGAGATTGCGATGGGGTAACACAATGCAGCATTTTCATCCATGTATTCACGGTACACCCCAATCATTGCAGTCACGATGAAACGCATCCCAGTCTGGGCAATTTCGCCTACCACATCTGCCGTCCCAATCTGGATGTTCCGTGTTCTGTATCTCGGCCTTCTGCCCGGATGGTCTGTCCAGCTTTGTCGTTCCGTCACTTCACGCTACTTTCGTCCATGTCTTCGGCGTGCACGCCTCTAACGCTCCGTCTTTGCGCACCCGACTGTGGGCCTGCCTGTCCTGGACGACTCCGCTGACTCCTTTGGGTAGCGGGCGTTGCAGGCGTCGACGGCGTCAACCGCATCAATTGTCTCAAGGGCCCTAAAGGTTTCAAAGGCGTCAGGAGCGTCAGGAGCGTCAGGAGCGTCAGTGCCGTCAGTGCTGTCAAAGGTGTCGTGGCCAACTTTGTCGTCGCGAGGGTTCCTGCCGTCGCGGCCGTCGCTGCCGTCGCGGGCACTGTCGCCGTTGCGAGCGTTACGGGCGATGAGGGCGTTGAGGGCGCGGAATTCGTGGAGGACATCTATAACACTGCGTCTGTTGAAAAGGTGCAACCACTTTCACATCAGCTCTGGATAGTTCAGTAGGAAAAGCCTACGCATGGAGTCGACAGAATGGATAGATCGTTCCGGAAATGGATGGCTGATAGCGTCTTTGCCGTAGGACTCTTTGCGGCGCCAAGACAGGCCTGCCGTTGCTGGCATGCTTGTCTTGGCACCATTGTTGCCTCATACGCCCCGGATGCAAGCAAAAAGTGTGTTGACCTGCGGGCGTGGGTGTCCGGGAAACGGCGATGTTGACGATAACTCAACTCCCTGCATTGGATCCGAAAAGGTATCCCTCGCCGCAACATGCAGTGAACACCGTAACTGATGTCGTCCTTTATAGATGACATGAATCCGCACGGGTGGAATCTCAAACGACCAAGTTGTTCAGCATCGAAATAGAATTGCCACAGGTAGAGCGCCGGACGTTGTTAGACGTAGTAAAGGTTTTGGGTTGATCATCCGAGAGAACACAGTTACAGTTGCCACGTGTTACGCCTCAATGCAATTTCCCACTCCGCTTTCCCAACAAGTCCACTCTCCAACAAGCGGTCCTTCAATAGCCGCTCCTTCACGTCCAACGACTCGTCAACGCCGAATGCGCCCAGACAAATCTTCCTTCTAAGAAAGCAGCCTCGGTACTTGCATCTTGCTACTAGGGAAGGAATCCGGTATGGACTCCTGAATCCTGCCGGTAATACACTATCCGGACCCCTGATACATGTGGGGCTTTGGAGCATGCGAAGTGGGTGAAGGAAGAATACTAATGTTGATATTAAGTATCCGAATGAGGCCCTTGGGACCCAGCAACGGGGAGCGAACTGAAACACGGCACCGGCCTATCTTAGTCCCATCAGAGCAGGATCAAAGGAGCTGGGGCAAATTCATCGCGAAGCAAAAGCATCTTATCAACAGCCACGATGCGGAACATGAGTAGAGCCCAAAACACTTTACTAGACGTGCAGTCAAGATCGGCCAGCGAACTCTGGCAATCTGGGAATTCCGAAGCTAGTTCATCCTGGAGGAAAGGTTCCACCGTTCACTCACAGGCACACCGTCGTTTCCAAGACTCGACATACCGTGAGGCTACGAATCATCGCACATGTCACTTCTCGTATCTCGACAGACTTCTGCGTCCGCACTGCCCCGCGCCAGAGACATAAGGATCTCTCAACCGATTTGACAATGCGAAGAATATCACGGAGATCTACCATGGAGCATTCCGAGGTGCTAAGCAACCACCATACTAGCAAAAGCCTAAACAGACTTACAATTACCGATCTATTGGGCCTCTTTCCACGGCCAAATGCTCCAAACAACCCTATTCTGTCACCTCTGAAACCAAGATGTTCACCCTCAGCGGTGACCGATACGTCTGAGTTCGTCTCCCGGGAAGGGAAGGACGTGCAAAAGAGGCGGTCATCACCAAAGGTCCTCTTGGAGCGCCACGATGGCACAGAGTTTCCGTGGATTGAATGTCGCGGACTCCCTGGAGCCGTTCACAACCAAGCCGTGCAGGATAAAGCTCAGTACAGTCTACACCCGTGTTCAATAGAGCTATCAATGCTCGCGGGCCAGAAGCCAGAAGCACGAAATGGTTCCCACGGTGTAATGGCAAATGATGCTGCTGTCTTCGCGGCGATACCCAGCAGCATTGGACAGTGCGCATCTGGGCTTGATCCCTCACAGCTGCAAAGCCCTGAGGTACCCTCACGTTCTTCACTTTCAGGAGATCTACGGACGACCTTGTCGCTGGAGCAGGACGACCTTACGGGATCATACCGATCAGGTGCTAAAGAAAGGATTGTCAGTATTCCTCTCCCATGGGACGTCGAAAGGCCTACAAGGCCGACGCGTAGAGTTCAAGCCGGAAGCAGCTTTCTTCGAGAGGACACCTTCGTTCCGCAGACAGTGCGCCCAGGACTGCTCGGGTCCACGCTTGACTTCTCGGCACCTACTGTCGCGAGAAGAGTTACACGAGAGGGATATTATGACCCTTCTGCTGCTGCCATTGGGGAGATGAAGGGGTCGCTGAAAATGGCTAGCAAGAAGTCCTTAGAGCATGTGAGGTCACAGTCTCTCTCAACGCTAGACCACGGAGACCGCACAGCCAGTGAATTAGCCAGCAACTTTCCTACAGAGGCCTCGTATATGATGGCCGTGACCGAGCAAGAAATGGCGCTTCTATTGATGATGCGCCACAAGCGTGCAGCGATATAGAGAGGCTTATCCGCAGAAGGCTTAGACTTGCTATGAGCAAGAATGAAGGATCTCGCTCTGGAACGGCAGCCCAAATTGGAGTGCGCTAGCCAGATGTCTCCAGGCAATGGCAGTAAAAAGCGTAGTTTTGAATGCAGCAGACTTGGAGAGATCATGTCCTTTCTCTTCGTTCATCCAAAGGGTCTCGCTTGCGGCCAACCTATCTTGCCAGTTTGCAGAACTTGCTCGTATACCTTTTTCGCCTATGTCTCTTTCTCGTCACAAGATGCGACGATACACTTCAGAAGTTTCGAAAGAGTCAGCACATGGATTCCATGCATAAACGTTCCGTACAGGTGTGCTGCCTGAGGCTGGGTTTAGGTGGGACCGAAAACGGTTGGTGTCCGAAGAAAAGTATAGTGCATCGAGCTTGCATTAGACTCCTTTTCAACCATGCCCACCAAGTGACAGCCGGATATGGTTGTGTACCCTAGTGCACACCAGCTGTAGCACAGTCTCGTAGGTAGCTGCTTCGTTCTCGCGTCTCGTAGTCTTGAAGACTTGATTCAGGTCTTGCAGTCACGATCTGTACTCTGTAGCCTCGGTCGCAGTTGCCGGAGAATGTAGATATAACTATGGGCTGGATCCGCGCCTAGCGGTCCGCATCCTACGTCTTCCCAATCCCCTCCTGCGTATCGTACAGCATCAGGAACTTGAGGTAGAGGTTCTGCAAGCCGGTCATCTCGTTCACAAAGAAGTCCCATAAGGCGCTCCAGTCCCGCCTCGAGCGAGTGTTCATGTGCGGATGATGTGGTACCCGCATCGTCATCCGGAAGTGTCGGATGCTCTGTATCCGATGATGTGGAATCATGACCTTCATGGAGCGGAATGCGCCGTGGTTCGAGGTGAACTGGAAGGTATTGGAGCTGTACAATGTGTGAATGGTCTCCGAGTATATCTTGCGGCACGTAATCAGCAGTGGGAGAAGTACACCGGCCTCAAGATAGTCCTCTCGAGGCGCGGACGACGGACGCTTGGTGATTTCGTGGAACTGGTGGTCCGACTCGCTGATCTTGTCCGGGCGCGTGCAGACCAGGTGGTATATCCGTACTTGGGGTGTGCCTGATCCGATGTAGAGTACCATGCCGCCATGCACCATCTCGTAGATGATGATCGTACGTCGAGCGGCAGCTTCGAGAGAAAGCGCTGTCTGGCCACTCGTATACACGCTGCTCACTGCCCTCACTGGAGGACTGCTGAAACCGCTGCCATAGCGAATCTGGAGGGGGTTACAACGGTCCAGTCAGGGCTCATGGCCGTCGACGTGGCGGCTGTTGAAGATACTTGCCGAAGGGAAGGCCTTTTCGTTGCCCGGCCATCCAAATCACCCATGGCAACGAAGGGGGAGATTGACAAAGGGCACGTATGCCGGAGTCGCCCCAGGAACCTGTAGAAATGTAAGTATACACCATTGCAATACAGACATGACCGGCGTACTCACACATTACATCCAAAGCCGCCTTAGACAAGCTCCAAAGATCCCATTATTTGCTGGCCTCGACGCAAGGGATGTAGGTTCACGCTCACTCATCAGCAGGGTCGACGGAGGTCACGTTGACTCTTGTAGAGAGCCTGTCCGACCCATCAATCCGTGGCCATTCCACATTCTCACCCTTATAGGTGTATAGTTGCAGTGCGGGTACTGATCGGGTCGGAAGCTTATATGCCTCCATAAAAGGTCCTCTCCCGAATCCATTCGATTCTCCCATCGTACCACTTGATCGCTGCCTAGACCATGTAATCAGTATGCAGGCGTCCAACATGGAGTCCGGACTGACGCTGCTAAACGTACACGCACATCACAACAATCAAAGTCATCGTCCACGCCAGTGGTCGTGCTCGACGCGTTACCGTAGTCGAACGGAGGGACTGCGGCAGGAGCAACTGTCCAACCTCTGACAGCAATCCGAATCGTTCCCGCAAACAACTCGAGTCTTCGGTCACTGGCAACAGCTGAAGGGCCGGACGGAACGTGTTCTCTTTGGCCCTTCTAGCTTGCGGGATGGGAGCAGCCAAGAAGGAGAAGGGGAGGGTGCGGTCCTCGACAAAGATGTAGCGTATATGGTGTAGGGCTGCGCGCCGCCAAGAGGGTCCGGTTTGCAGGGAGAAAATGTTTTGAGTGAGCGAAACGTCCATTGCTTTTGGCGTAGTTCTTATGTTATGTGGTACTGCGCCACATGCATGATCTCCACGTCCACGATCGAACTCTTCATACCTCGCCGCAAGCCATGCATCGATCTTGAGCAAAGCCGCTTCATCATGCTCCCGTGCAGAAGCAACGTATTCCTCATCTATCCAGCCGGGAGTGCCTGCCGATATCAAATGCTCGCCAAACTTCTTGCAAGATCCGAAATCAATAATGACCGGATGATCGTCTTGGTCCAGCAGGATATTCATCGGATTGAGATCGTTGTGCGCGAGGCCAAGCGAGTGCAGGTGTCTCACACCCGCCCGTATCCCATCCATGCAAGCCGCAGTGTTGAACGGAAGCGGTCGGTCTTCGTAGCGGTAAAGCAGCAGCACGTCGTGTTTCTCGAGAGCTAAGCCCGTGACCCGGCCGTCCTTCAGCGTGCAGCCGTGGTACTTGATCAGGTTCGGATGAGGGCGTTTCTTGAGACACTCCAGAACCGTCGCCTCGTCACTCATCAATCTTGGCAGGAGCGCGGCGACGTTCGCATCGTCACAACTAGCCAATTGGGGCCGCTTGATGTAGATGTTGTTCTTATGGGCTTCGCAAGGTCGAAAGACAGTGAGGGATGGTAAGGCTATTGGGTAGATGTGCTCGTCCGGTACTCGCTTCAACGTGCTTTTGAGGTCTTCCACAGTGAGATCATATTTCCGGACACCAGGCATGCGACCAAACCACGCGAAATCGGAGCGATCAATGTAGTCGTAGGTAGAACGCAAGAAGGCTCCCGTCGCGGCGTCCTCGACCTCGCAGAGGACTGTTAGATCTCGCTCCGAACGGATGTCTGGCACGTCGTCCTGCGGACTATCCGAGCCATGTGGGCGATGCAGCCCTTCGATTCTCCGGGAGGCGTGGGCAAGCTGCTGCGGCTTCTTGTTCGAAGTGACAACGTGACAGGCCTTGACTTTTCCCCGTCAGCTTGAGCGCCCAGGTGTTTGAGATCCGCGGCTTTATTGTGTGCGTCAGCTTGGTCCTTATGCAGAAGGAGGACTGTGCTGCTCATCAGCGAAAGTTGGATTATATGTGATTTTACACTGACACGCTGGTTCGAAAAAGCACGATGTACTCGAGTCGCACAGAATGCTAGACCGTATAGGATATATGGTTCGGGAGAGCACGGCTAGAGTTTCGTCTAGTATATGCGATAAATATAGGTCTTTATCAAGCCCATGCCGATGTTTTTCATAGCTGTAACATAAACCTATATATCACGGTCCCTAGTGACCTGCCAAGCACCTTTTGCACCAGCGGCTACTCTCTCCAACTTGACAATGGCCACCTCCGTATCTCGCCGTGCACCCTACGATGCGCTGCTGTTGGCCACCATGCAGCCTCGCTCTGGCTATCGCGGGAACGGAGCTAGCTGGCAAGTGTCTTTCGAGCGTCTTGCGAGGCAGTGCTTGGAGTACCAGGGCTACATACATCTCAAGTGCGTGCAGCAGGTGCAATATCGACCGGCTCACGCTGTTTCGGCGGTCGAGTAACGATCAAGGAGTTCGAGCTTTCGTCCGGTTTTGCGCAGCAGCTTGAGATGTGGAGCCTTATCATCCTTTCGAGACTGTGGGCTTTTTGTAAGGGTCAAGGCGGAAGTTGATACCCTATCCCTGTCCGCCAATATGATGAGCACGCCAGGACTCTTTTGAAGACTCGCTTTCAACGAGCATCGACGCAATGCCAGGAAGTAAGCACGTCGCTCTCGAGGTGCTAAATCTTAGGGCATGGCGGCTGTGGCCTGCCCTTGGCCATGATGGAGCGTACTCGAGTCCACAGTGCCCAGTCCGGTCGGGAAATGTTGCTTCGACAGGATACCGCGGCAACAACATCGATTTTCGAGCCACTACTTGTGCGATATGAGCATGCAGTTACATGAGGCTGTTCGTTTGGGCGGTATGCTTCGGGTACCGTCTGATATGAGCTGCTTGATAGTCCATCACTTGCGGGGTGCCATCATGGTCCTTGCCAACATGAGTGCCCCGAAGCTACGGACAGGATCCAGTGTCCTTGCCGTCCCACCATAATTCCTTGCTATTCCTGA
The DNA here is from genome assembly GCA_035927975.1 of Rachicladosporium monterosium. Taxonomy (NCBI): domain Eukaryota; kingdom Fungi; phylum Ascomycota; class Dothideomycetes; order Cladosporiales; family Cladosporiaceae; genus Rachicladosporium; species Rachicladosporium monterosium. The sequence continues at coordinate 32,951 of JAVRRR010000098.1, read as the reverse complement.
CGAGTGAAAAGTCTCTCACTCAAGTCTTGGACAACACCAATTGTATGACTGACTCTGATACTGATATGACACTGCGAGTGGTTATCTTTCAAGCGGCTCGCCGTACTCGTCCAGCAGCAGCGTACGTCAGGGAACTGGCTTCTGGGATAGTGGTCCCCGATGTAGCCTGAGCAGGCGTTAGGGAGGCAAACATGTGCGTACAATAGATGCAAAGTGGTGGTGGACCGTGCTGCAGACCTATGCCAGTGTTCCCGAACTCCGATGTCGCCATGGTGTTACTTAGTCTGAGGGTTACTCTGCTATGTAAAGCTGCTTCGCTCGGTCAGACAAAAGTTGTGGTCCACTTTAGAGCAAAAGCAAGGATAGCCGCCCGCGCTCGACTAAGAGCCTAACTAGGGCATAAATTCGAGAACATAGAGTTGCAGCCGGAGCCAAACCTGCAAGTCACTATATACTTCTGAGGGTCGTCTTATGCTTGCTGTGATATCGAGCACGGGTTCATCGGCGTTTGGACAAATGCCGCTGAGTAGAGATGTGCGGGAAGCTGAGAGTCAACACAGCTAAGCAGGATATAGCCGCAATTTCACTAGCCACAGCTGAATTAGCGTACAGTCTGTTCACAGATACTGTATTGTTAGACGTCGAGATAACTTCGGAATTATTCGGGTCTAGTGCTAACCTCTTTGGTCGCTCGTTTTCTTGGCAGGTACCAAACGACGAGGCGACTATACAAAAAGCAATGTCGCGTTGCCTTTATAGGCTGATCGCGGGCCAGCAAGCACAGCGGTGAGGCTCAAACGGTCATGTGCTACCACACGACGTCTGGCCCGATTGACATACGCCGGCTAGTAAGGGTGACGAGGTGGTGCCGGAAACGCTACTGAAAGTAGGCTGTCCGTCAATAACATCGCAGGCGCGTAACGACAGTACTGCTTCTCATTCGCAAGACGTATCGAGTGTTCAGGGGTGGGCATGATTCGACCACAGAAAGAGCAGAGGTTTGTCTCCAGTTATGCGACGGTAAGGTCGTTCTGAAGTGGAAGTATCTAGGATTTGGCTCGCTACGTGGGTGGCTCGCGACGTAGGAATGGACGTTACCCTTCATGTGACCTGGCTTGTGACAGCGGCAAGCCATGCGACAAGCACGGCCAATCAGCTCACTTCATGCCCAATCGACTGGTGAGAAATGCAGCACGACCCGACCACCCATGACGTACAGCAGAATTTCGATTTTTGGACGAGATCAGCCTCTCATAGTACTAAAGTGTTCGCAAGTATCCACAAGCAAAGATCTGCTACCTGATAACAGTATGCAATCCGACGCCAGCTACGGTACGAATCGTGGCTTTCGTCTTACCATCGCATAAGAGGTCGCAATGCAGTGCCAGTATCGCTTTATGATGGATGTCTTCCGAGCCTTTACACCTTCTACTCCCGCCCAGTAAACTCGACCAGTGTTAGTGCTGGACTTTGTGCATGCCTTACATATGCGAGTCAGACGCGCTGAGGGTGGCGAAAAGTCATGATCGATTCAAAGGATGCGGTTAACAAACAGACTTGCCAACCGGAATCGCGCTCATCTGCCATTCCATCATGCTTCTGAAGCCTTGCTCTCGAGCGAAGCTCGCTTAGTGGCCTGCTCAAAGTCACCTTCACCTCCGCCTCAAAGCTCGTCCTTGTTGCCCGGAACTTCGATCTCCAGATGTGCTCGTCGACTTTGCGGCGGCTTTCTTCCTTCCACGTGCCGGACAGCTCCTATTCACGATCTTGACTTGAGCCTTTGTCACTGGTTTCTTCAGCGTGGTTGACGCCTTGGGTGTTGGCCTCTGTGCGGGCGTGGCCGCTATTTTGCTTTGCTGGGCTATCCTGGCGCTTCGACGGAGTGGTCGGAGACTTTGCAAGGACTCATGCAATGAGACTCTACGCTTTCTCGGTTCTGGTCTTTTAGCAATCAAGCCGATGGTAGCTTCAGCTGCATCAAATACTGCTCCTATGGTGTCGGAGTTGACCATTGCCAAGGAACTATCAGCACCACTTTGACTAGTCTCCTTTGACCGTTTGGATTGCGGGTAGACATCAACGGTGTCGCAGCTGCTGCGCTTGCGTTTCCCGTGTTCTTGCAATTCAGGTTCTTCCAGCACTTCCACGACGGGCAGCACGCGCCTGCTGCCCAAGTTATGCCCTTGTGTCTCAGAATGCTGCGGTTCCTCAGCGTCCTTGGCCGTAGTGACGTTCAATGGCTCATCCTTCGCTGCACATCCAGCGTCGGCTTTATCGCTCTTCATGGGACTTGATTCGAGTTCGATCAAAGGGATCTGCTGCTTTATCCACGGCAGTAAGAACTCATGATGTTCTGTGTCCTTTTGTGCGTTGCGGAATTGCCTTACCCGCTGTTTGAAGTCCGTAATGGCGTCGCTTCGCCGCTCGAGCGACTCATGAGCCGCTTTAGCGGTATACAGTGCAGCTTGCGCAGCTAATAGTCGGCTCCGATCAGCTTGTGGCGAGCTTCCAGTGATCTGTGACTTCGCAAAGGCTTCCTCAGCCGCTAGAACCGCTGCCTTTCGGGATTGCACAACCCTCTCGCCTCTTTCGCTTTCGGCCGCACGCTTGAACACAAAGTCGATGTCACGGATGACCTCGAGGGTCTCCCCAGGCCTCAAAACACCCGAGTCAACAAGCTTCTTCCAAGCTTCGTCATGCATTCGCTGGTAGCGTCTGACAAAGCTGGCGTTTTGGTCGTAGAACCAATACTCATAGCCGAGATACTCAATCCAGGTCGTCATGGTGTCTTGCCTCGCAACATCGCTTTCTAGCTGAAACGGCCGAGTAAATCCATACTTAGCGAGCCGCCTTCTCATTCTCTCGGCGTACCTGGAAAAGCCCCAACCGCCTTCTGTTGGACCAAAACGTTCCACATATTCGTCCCAGCTATCTGATTCCGCCACGTCAATCAAGGTCCATTCGCTCAGGAGACTCCGCTCCCTGATGATCCGCTGCAGTCTGCGAAATCTGCCCCACCTGAGCAAGTGGCATGCGCAAAAACATGTCTTGTGTTCCCCGGCCATAACGCGACTCCGCCAGAACATGATGATGTCGTGAAACGACGAGGTCGCGGTCTGTTGTCGTGACACCCTAAACAAGCCGACGGTGATAATATGCTGGCTGAAAATGTCACGTGGGCTCGAAATACATTTGGCACAAGGACTGCCCACCGTAAGTCCCATTCAGGCGTGTAGGAATTGAAGAAACGCCCCGTTCGAAGCATCGAAATATACTGTGGTGGAGACGGTGGAGGCTTTGGATCCAGATGGCCTTACAAGCTAGGTTTATTTGTGCTTACACCTACCAGTCGAGTGGTGTAATAATCATGGTATCATGCAATCGTGAACGCTGAGATTCTGCTTGACCCCAAGTAGACGTCAACTACGACAAGCAGACCGGTGTGAGAGTTATCATTACAGCTAGACTTGACGTCTCAGGACGAAGGACTGCATTATGAAGTGATCAGTATTCTTATTGAACAAATGCCAGATGTCGGGCAATATTGATGCGACCTGATTAGACCACGCTCGCGACGGTTCCGGCGTCTCGCTGCGATACTACAGGAAGTTTGGCACTGAGAGGTTATGCCCTGCCAACATCAGCACAATGATCCGATCGCCTGTGAGAGCCTGATATATACAGAATGCACTCTCAAGCAGCGCATTTCCAATGCGACCATTCGTTCGGTTGCATGGGGCTACCTGAGCAATCTCCTCGGCGGAGGCTGTGCGCGCTGGGAGGCTTCGCAATCATAAACGCTTGCTCAGCTTTCCGACTTCACAGCCAGCCGATCTCTAAGCAGTGAAGCGCTGCGCTATGCATTATCGGCTTGTCACGAAGCAAGATTGTGGAGCATGGCTGTAGGCATCATGCGAGGCCAAAATTTCGCGAAGTGATCACCGTAGGGCGTGTAGTCCGCCCTCAGTCGATCCAAGGGAGGAGTGCTTGTGGAAGCCGCGATGAACTGTGAGTCAACGATCATCTTCGCGGCCACTTCATCGAGGCGCATACTCAGCTCGGATTCGCTTCAAGAGTTCTGCATGAACAGCAGTGCCGAAGCGCATGCATGTGGCGCGGACTCAATGGCGAACTGCGGTGAAGAGAGGGTTACCTTGTAGCGTCACTCCACGTTGCAATGAAGCTGAGGTTCGAAGCATTCGTATGAGCGACTTTCGGTGCTCAACAATGGCACTGTGCCATGTGCGCATGTGCTCCTGTAGGTTGTTGTGCCAGATACGGAATCCACGAGCCAGGTTTCCAGCGAATCGCTTTGAGCAGAATGACGGCGGGCTCTGCTCCGGTCGTGCCATGTCACCGGTGCGTCTCTTCCGGGATTCTGGATCTTTCAAACATAGTGTTCAGCTACTGCTAGGCGCGGTCGTGCTTCTAGTACAAGCCCACCATGTGGACAATTCACTGCATAGCTCGATGAGGTAAATTTGTAGCGAGCTTGTGGTCCAGCGAAGAACCGGGGATGAGCGGAAGACTGAGATCATCATTGAAAGCAGGCCGCAGTCGTGAGTGATTGGGCTTCGCGTACCGGGACCACCAGTACATCCTTGTAAGGATCGGCAGGTGCCACGCATAATCATTGGCCATATGCAGGGGAGCATGTAGAAGTTGTGGTGATGGCTTTGCATTGTCCACAAAAGCCCGGAAATGCTTGTTCAGCCAAGCATGACCCGCTCGTCCTCGCTCTTGGTCCAGGTGTACCCACTTCCTTGGTGAGTGTTGGGGCGGGTAGTCCTGGCGTGGTTTCAGACTAGTATCCGGATCTGTCGAGCCCGTGAGGTCGATGACTTCGTCAAGACCGTTGCTGATGGTGTTGAGTGGCCGCTTGCCATTCGAGTTTGACGCCGCGGTACCCGGAGCGGATGTAGGCATCAGTAACATGGTGCGGTGCGGGAAATCGGGTGGTGAAAGGATGGAAGGGTTGATGCTCTGGCCAGCCGGTGTCTCCACGTCCGGTGATGAGTCGATGTGGCTGGCGCCGTGATCGTCCGCCATTCCGCAAAGAGCGAAGGACTGTCTGGCGAAGTTGGAGCGTTGGTGCCTGCTACATACATGGATAATCCGTGCTTGGTACACCGCGCTAGCAGACGGGAGTCCGGCTCCACCGTCGGCGAATAGTGCAGATGGCTTAGTTGAGGCCGTAGAGCATTGACGTAGACCACCATAGTTTGCCCTTTCGCTATCTTATTGCCGTCGTATTACCGCGTTAGTATAGTAGTAGACCTTGCCGGCACTACAGGCGTATTAACGCGGCCTTCGGTACGCGCCTTTAATAACATCAACAGCAAGCACTTCGTTACCGCCGTCAACCGGTCCGCACTCAAGTCACCCTCTGCAAATCACTAAGCAGCGCTTCCAAAATCCCCGTAACGACCACTGCATCTGAATCCTGCCATGGCGGTGGATTCCTATCCCCATCCACCTTCCACGAGGGCTCGAGATCCCATAATGGCAATCTGATTGGAATCCTCGCGGGCATTTGATCCGACCACGTTCGCTCAATTAATGCCATCAGCTGCCCAAACAGCAGTCTATACCCTTCTCCGGAAAAGTGTAAGCCGTCGGTGAGGTAGGATTGCAACGTCGGGTTTTTGGGTGCCTCGAGGGACCCAGGGATCGGCGTCGTTTCCCGCCCGTGACCCGAGCGCGCAAGCATAGCTGTGTAAATGTCTAGCACCGGTATACCGAGCTCCTGTCCAAGAGTGCGCATAGCTTGAGCGTATATTGCCGTGCTGATCGCTGCCCGCCTGAGTACTGGGCAAAGATCAGGATACTTCTCCTGATCCGCCAGCAGCGCCTTACGCTCGTCGATGGGCGGCGTGGTGACCAGGATAATTCGCACATCTTTGTGCGCGCGCACGCTTGGGTGGTTCGCCATGTAACGGATATAGCGCCTATATTCGTCGACTGAGGTAGACTGGTCTGGTCCGCCGGGCGAGCCTCGTATCCGTGCATCGTTCATTCCGAAGAAGATAAGGAGGAAGCGGACCTTAGCCTGCTCCGGTTTGGGTATGCATAAGGGCAGTGCTCGTAAGGCTTGCATGGTGTTGTATCCTGATAGGCCACGATTGACCACATCAAGTTTCCGGGCGTACGTATCTGCCAGTGCTGCACCGAAAGCAAAAGTCGAGTTTTGAGAGAAGCATTGTTGTGTAATGCTGTCACCGAAGAGGACAAATTGATCTATCGTCGCAAGGGTGTAGGCGGCTTGAGTCATGGTAGGAGCTGGTGCGGCGTTGAATGATGCGGTGGCCTTGTCGAGATGTAGCACGAATGTGAGCAGCACGTCAGTGCCAAAGGCGGGCCGCAAGGGAGCACGAGAACTGCGTATTGGGGCGTTGCAAGTGTTCGTCTCTTCTCCACTCGGAGGAATTCAATTGCTGTCGTGCTTCGCCCGTTCAGTGGTTACTGCTTGTGTAACCGGGAGCTCCTGCTTTACGATAAGGGCCAAGCGTCCATGTACTGCTAGACTAAGGGTTATGAAAGCACCGTATTAGAGTTCGGCAAAGTCCAGAGAAAGAAAGCACGATGTAGCCGAAGATAACCGAAGGCGCAATTGCCTGAACGATAAGCATCCGCCCGCTTCAATGTAGCGATTCCTCGCCTACTTTCAGTTTGTCAGGTTGTGAAAGATGCGGCTTACGTGTCGCTCTGCGACAAGGCACAGCCCAGATGCGGTCATACCTGTTGATCAATGCCGTCAATTGCAATGTTTGACCGATTAAAGGTGCCCTCAAGGCGGCGTGTGGATTGCTTAGAACAGGTCTTTTCATGGAGCGCAGATCGCGCAGCTTCGGGAAAAGAGGAGAGGGAGCGATGTGGGGTCTAGTTTGATGCCTTAGGCATGAAGATGGTCACGCAAATGCGGACAAAGCAGGCATCTAACCAAGGCTTGGGTCCTCTCAGCGCCAGAGTGCCCAATTCCGATTCTCCTAAACTCGCTCGCAAACAAGTCCTTCTTCGACGAAAACATGTCTCTATTCGCCTACGAACGCTGTCACAAGAAGCCAAAATCTTCTACCTCGCTCGGCACCAGCACGTTGTCCTCCTACGCCACACTTGCCTTGAAGAGACGGATGATCCGAAAAGATGTTTGCAGTCATCATGAAATGCCCAGATGGCAATCTACACCGCCGCCTCCGGCCGGGAAGGACACCATCTGCGCGGTGGTTCGGCTGCTTGACAGGCGTTGTCCATTATATTCATGCTCTGGGGATTCTCCATCGGGACACCAAGCCGACCAACATCCTCGTCAAAGGCGCTCACTCTACAATTTACAGCTTGGCCTTCCTCTTCTCGTTATTGCTCTCCTCCTCCGCCTTACCCATCAGCAGACGTCTTAGAATCTTGCCCGCTTGGCTCTTGGGCACTTCCTAGACAAAACGTACACCGCCTCGCAGCTTCTTGTAGTATGCTACACGTTCGTCAAGCCAAGCCACGATCTCCTGTCCAAGTCTATGTGAAGGCTCTTGGCCCTCTGCTGGTACGATGTAGGCGCGCGGAAGTTCAGTGTGCTCTTCTCCGTTGAGAATTCCTATCACTGCTACGTCCTGTACCAACGGCAAGTCAAGCAACAGTCCTCAAGCTCTAAATGCGTAGATTCAGCATGAGAAAATCGTCATAAGCAAGGCAGGAGGGCGGCTTACCTGCAGGAGCGACCTGGAATCCGTTCCACTTGATCAACTCCTTCATTCGATCGGTGATATAGAAGTTATGGTCTTTGTCTTGGTGGCCGACGTCGCCAGTCTTGAAGTAGCCATCTGATGTGATGGCATTCTTCGTCGCTTCCTCATTCTTCCAGTAGCCCTGAAACACGTTCGGACCCTTTAGCCACAGCTCACCCGTCTCACCAGCTTGGACTTCTTTGCCCCAATCCCCTTGTTGCCCATCAAAACCCCGGTCGCGCCTTACTACTTGCTTGTCACACGGCAGACGGTCTGAATTGCACCCGCTCTGAACGCTGAAACTTCTAGACACATGAATCGGATCCTCTACAGTTTGAGAAAGTGCTCCTAGTGTGCCACAATGGCCGCCGAAAGTTTCCTCCCAACCCCAAGACTGAACCTGCTCTTCTTCTTCGTGCTCACTCCCGAGATCAACGGCGTGGCTTCCTTCTCCGGCTTCTTGTGACCAGAGCCCGCCCGCGATGGCGGAGGCTCGTTATCTGCGACTGCGACACGTCCAGCGTGCGTAAAGTATGTACGCGACTTACGACCCGTCGCCGTTGATCGCATGCTGTTCAGGGATGGCTGCCGTGAGTGCATGCCGCTCGCCACGCCGATGGTCTTGTCTCCGTCAATGAAGCCTTGTTCACTGTCCGGCGGCGTGATTTCTGCATGATGGTCAATGACAACGTCGGGCAATTTAGAAACCGTAGGCTGCATACCACGACTGCTCAGGGGGCTGCGCTTCAGTGGCGTGTTGAACGAGCTCTTTTGCTGGTTGGGGAGGATCTGCCGCGGCGCAGGCACACCAGTCGTCAATTGGCGAAGTGGCGTGGCTCGCGGTGTCAGGCCGCCACCGGAGGCGAATTGAGCAGAGTTCATTGGTGCGTTCATCGGTGCAAAGGGGTTGCCACCTGGTAGGCCACCAGTGGAGGCTTGTCGTGGAAAGGTAGGAAGTGGTTTGGACTTTACACCAGGTGCGCGCGACGCGGCAAGGCTTGCATTCGACGCGGAACCGTCTGAGGCTGGTATTTCGCCCTTGTATGAGAACAGCCCCGAATTCCTTCCTTGGCTAACGGTATTCGATGCAGCGTCGCCATCTTCCGGCGCAGGTCTCATGCTAGGCCGCGAGTATGATTTAGCCGCGTCGCTCATACTGCTATTGCTCGCAGATTGAAATGAAGTACGGCGAGTTGGCTCCGGCTCCGGAGCTTGTGCTGCAGCTGGTTGTCGCTGAAGATCCGCTGGAATTGGTGGAGCTGATGCTGCTATTGTCATTGGTACTGGAGTCACTTGAGGCACGGTCGGTGGCGCCATAGCAGTCGCAACTATGGGCAAAGTTCTAGATGACGGCGTTTGGCTCCCCCGAACTAGTGCGTCTTGCTGCTGATGTTCTGGAGTCGTAGCAAGAGCGGAAGCCAGAGTTTTCTGAGCAGCAGCAGCCCATGGTTTGGTTTGTCCTTGCTGCGCAATCAAGGGCTGGCGGGGTGGACCTGAAATACGTCTTGAAGAAGCTCTCTGGTAATCTTGAGACTCATGTTCCACTGGAGTGGGCGATGCAGGCCGGATGAGTTGGCTTGCTGCCCATTGCTTCTCCATTGGCGGCAAAGGCGTCTCTGAACGCTTAAGTGATCTTGGCGGCACTACAGGAACGGGCATGAATATCTCGCTGTGATCAAAGATCGGCATCATGTCTTCTCTGTATTCCTCCTCGTACTCGTCCTCGGAATCGCTCTGCAGTCCGCTAGCGTCGAGCTGAATTGCGGTAACATTGTCCGGGAAATCTGCAGGCGTTATAGGCCGACGCGACCGTGGATGTGAGGCTGCCAGATGGTTACGCAACTCCCATGCCTGGCTGGCTTGAGTGTTCTCTGAGCGGCGCTGCCAGGCGGGTGTGAAAACATCAGGATGAGAACCTGTAGGTTCGCGCCGAGGCTGCTTACGCCTCGATGATGCAGGCTCACGTGGTGACGGTTGCTGGACTTGCTGGGCTTGCGGCGAAAAGTAGTTTTCCTGCGTCAAAAGTGGAGCTGGCGAAGGCCCTGGTAATGCCATGCGCATGATGGGCGACTCCAAGGACTGCTCCAATGGCTGCACACGCCCAACGATTCTGCCACGGTCACTGAGTACTTCACCATACCCGTTACAGCGCTGTCTTACGCAGTCCATGATATCGCCTTCGACTAGCTCTCCAGTGATCTCACCCTCCTCGTTCAAGATCTTGCCGCGCTTATTGACTTTGAGTCCCTCGAGCGTGCCTGTAGACGTTTGGTTGCTCATCAGACTTGGCGATATGATTCGCTCGAGTGGAGCAAAGTTAGCAGCATGTTGAGGAGGTGGAGAGGAGAATCTCATGGGTGGATGAGGCGGTCCTCCTGCCCGAACGGAAGGCGGCGTTGACATACGAGTAGACATACTATACTGTGAATGCGATTCCGATTGACGTTGCGGTGGGGGCGAAGAACGTCCGGGTGGAATTGAGAATGAGGGCGTAGGATCTTCATCTGTGGCAAGAGGCAGCATCGACATTTCGGCAGGCTGCGAGAATCTCGTTTGCGGAAGCGTAGCGGACTCGGGTCGCGTGTCATGGAATACCTCCGGGAGATACTGCGATTGCGAGTATCGAGAAGAGGCTGGCCGATGGAGATCCAGACTCTCGGTCCCTCGCTTCGCCGGTCTATCCTCATACTCTTGCTCGAACCTCGTTTGCTTCGGAACGGTGCGGTGCGATTTGGTAGACTGGATCGACCTCGAATCATTGACAAGATCGAGCTGTGAGGGATAACCTTTGCTGGTCTTGAGCACGCCTTCAGGCTGCTTGGGCGTCATCGCTGCTTGTTCAGTAGAGTCGTCCCCGCCGAATGAAGCCTCTGAGAAAGCAGGCTCTGTCGCCAGCTCCTCGCTCAAACTGAGCTCGGGCAAGAACCCGCCCTCGTCGCGTGGTAGATGCGGTTTGGACAATTCATAGTGATTCATCCGCTCGCTGGGTGCTCGGGAGTGCGAAGTGGACCCATAGCCAGAGTCTCCAGACGTTTGCGTGTTGAGGTATCCTCGATCGCGGGCTGCAGCAGCCATCTTCGGATTTCCAAGCATCGGACTATCGAACGGTGAAGTGTTCTCTCGTGGCTGTGAGGAATACCAGCTCGAATTGCGGGCAGACCCATTCGTTGGTGGTGTGTTGCCATGACCTTGTTTGAACGATCGTGGCATAGGTGGCGCATCAGGATCGGTCGTGAACACTTCGGCACTGTTGTTCCTCTGCATAGAGCTGAACCCTCCGTTAAATCCTTGGTAAGATGGTAAGGGATTGGGACCTTGTGCTCCGCTACGTGACCCAGCCTGCGCGAAAGGAAGATTGCCATTGTGCACTAGCGGATGCTGGAAGCCTGCACCGCCTTGAGCATAGTCGGCGGCGGTTTTTGACAGACGTCGAGATCCATTGACGGCGACAGGCTTCCGAATCGCATCGGCAGCGGCATGTGTGGGCTTGTAAGGTTGAGCGTGCCTCTCCTGTGTAGGCTTATCCGCACGTGCTGGCTTCTTTCCGTCGGCCTTGCTCTCCTTCTTGGCTTTCTCTGTCGCGACCTTCTCGCCTTTAGTCTTCCTCTTCAAGATGGACATTTGCGGGATCACGGGGCGTGAAGCTTAGAGAGCGTGAAGAAATGATCGACCTTGGAGTCAGATAGGGCGGGACGGAAAAGTGACACGGCATCGTAAGCTACTTGATCCTCCTCCACGGACTGCCGGCGGCGTAGCTATGGTTCATCTCGCCAAATGTCCAAGCGCAACTACCATGCCAGATTAACCTTCCCGATCTGCTGTTCTAGAGCGCCATCCACACTACAAATGATGACGGCACGGCCCTAGGGGCGAACGAAGAGCGTCCGGTCCAGGTGCGGCAGCTCCCCACGAGCGCGAGCCGTGTTCGCAACGAGTGAGACCGCAAGCAAGACGTCCAGTGCTGGGGGTTCGAAGACCCCAGATTGCCGCATTTATGATGGATAGAGCTCCTGCAACAGGGGGTGAGATGCAGGGACGGGAGACTGCATAGAAACGAAAATAGAACTCGTGGGGTTTCCGTCTCTGATTGAGAATGCTTCGCCTACGGTAGAGCCTTGTCCTGCTGAAGCCTAGAGAAGTATTTGACCGATGCTGAACACGGTAGTCAGGGTGGATCGTTGGCCTCGTGTTCGTTCCAAGTTTCTAAGCAAGCAGCCTGGTTTCTGGTCTGCGTAGCCGCAACTACGGTGTGCTGAGGTGCGCTGGCGTCGTCCTTGGAAGCACGGCCCACAAGCCACGCGGGTGTACGGGTCAGATATGATTCAATGGCGATAAGGCTCCACGAGCACTCCGGAAAGAGCCCGGAGCCATACCGAAAGCGGCACTCAGGGGTTCCCTTCTTGGTCGAATGTTCTACATTGGTGGCCTGGCCGTCCCCGAACTGGTGAACTTTGAGAGCTGTGGCCTCCACTACACCCGCCCACTTGGTACGATGTTGTCTTTTGCATGACCAAGCACATTGCAAGCATGGCCTAAAGACCGCTCGGAAGCCTGTCACCGGTTCGACCGTTTATCGCTGTACGAGTGGACCACATCTCGAACAAAGTGATTGGTTATATGCAGCACACATGTATTGACATGCGGCTTGCGCATACATCTGCCTATATGCACTCCAATATGAAGAACCGTTGTCAATCACACTGGCATCTTCTCGAAGCGCACCTTGGCGCTGACGATCTTCCGCCACTACTGGCTCAAAGGTGAAGCTCGTTTCGGTCACATATACCATCATGACTCACGGCCACAGACACAAGAACCCACAGGAACGTGAAGATTACGGCAAAAGGCGGCGGCAAAAGGCATGCCCTTTTCGGTGATGTCTCATTCTGCAACGAATAGCTTTGGTCAACGCCTGCATCCCACCCTATTACGCACTTTTAGCTATTACGCACTTTTATGCCGTTCATAACAGGAGCACTTACATCTACTACATCTCCATAATATCCAGCGTCAAGCCGTGGTTTGCGTGATACATTTATGCAGTGGCTGTGGACGATTTCTACGCATCCGCTATTGATACGTTTTGCATAGCAGCGTCAAAATGATCGACAAAGCTTGCTATCAGGGTATAAGACACACAAGCAAGACCGAGACACCACAAATGGGTCGACTGCCACAGAGTCGTCGCGCCGTAGGGGCTCCAGAAACACTTGTTGACAGCCTTAATCACAGCGTGCAATCGTGTTTTCCAGTCTGATCTACTCAGCAGTGAAAAGGCGTACCGGAGTGTCAACACATACGCAGAGTACGATGAACGGAATCGTAGGGCCAATCATCTACATCGGCGGTTGCTTGAGATCAGGCTCTGCCAAAGACCCAAAGACTTTCATCAAGCTCCATTGTGCCTCTGCCGATGGAACCAAGGAGACGATATTACGACTCAGTGAGTGCATGCCGCCGACTGCTGCTCTTGAGTGCATGCGTTACATTATCAGTAACATGATCCATGCCCAATATCTCTTCCTTGGTGATGTAACCCGACGGCTGACTTCGGCGAAACCTGGCGAGTAATAACGTATAGCAGAATCAGATACAAGCGTTCAACCTACGACTCGTCCACATGGAAATCCGATTGAGCACCTCCAGCCATGTACTTTAGCTCCCGCCTCGACATCGTCATCTTGTATGCCGAGACCTTGTTCTCTAGCTTCCACTGAACGCGAAGGGTAGAGGCGTCATACCGGTGCTCCCACCGATCGACCATTGTTTGATGATGAGACCGATATGTACGGGATCCAGAAAGCGCAGAGAGCTCCAGTCACGCCTGCGCAACCAGCGATCGACGCGAACAATGAACTGGACGTTACCAAAAATCGAGTGTCATGTCACAAGAGAACGCAGCCGGGAGCGCAGCAAAGGTGTCGCCAGCAGTTCCAACACCATTCGCAATCGATCCGTCGACCAGATCGAAACATCAGCACTGGCCGCTTTGGCACGCCAACCACACCAAGGCGCAGGACACTGTGCCCACGACGGAAGACTCAAAGGCGATCATACAGGGTCCTCCTTTGCGCCGCCGAAGCAGCATCAGAGAACGGATCATTCACAGGCATCCATCGCTTTCCGACTCCGGTCCGATAGAGCTTCAGAAAGCCTCGGGTACTGGTCCGTAACCTGTCAATCCGTGGCATAATGTAGAGTCAGAGCGTGCTAATGTTTTGTCTGTAGGACATCTCCTCGCCTGCGCTAATCCCCACTGGCCAGAGGATGACTCGTGCAAACGACAGAGTAAGCGGGACAGCAATGGAGAGGATCCTGTAGTGGCGTCAATGGATGTTGGCGTCGTTAGCTCCTACTAAGGTCGAGATGGCGATGGGTTTTGGAACGAAAGGGGTTTCGATCGATATGATGGTGTCGGATCTTATAGTCGATCAGTCAGGTTGCAGCGTAATGATCTGCAACGATGGGTTTGTACTGACTGTGCCTTTGACCCTCACCGCCGAGTCCACCGAGCTCTACCAAGTGACACTACCTTGTAGGGTCGCAACACTATATTCATATGCTATTTACTGGCTTGAGAGGGCAGAGGCCTATAGCGAAAGGTTAGAGACTTACAGAGTAGAAGCAGTCCTTTGCCATGGACAAGCAAGTCCGCAGACACCCATGTCTCCTGCCAAACTACCACAACCTCCTCGTCGTCTTCACTGGGTCGGTGGAGCTCCTTCACATCGTTGCCCAGTGGGTACCTGTCAACCAGGACACACACAAGGTCCCAATCAGGTAGAACACTGTTCTCCCACGAGAGCTTGTACTGGGCTTCGCCATCGAGATATCGAAAGCCGACGATAGTGCGAATGTTCCATTCTTTGTTGCATGCGAAGCGAGCGCACATTCGGTATTTCAGCGCAAGGGCATCGAGGGTGCTGTGTACATCTAGTAAAGTCATTGTGCGTAGTCGGTAGAGGGCGCTTTGAAACAGGTGTAGGCATGAGGGACCCCCACCTACTTGTATGTGTGTGTATTGACTGCATGCAACCAGCGAGATAAGCTCAGCGCTTGAGTCAATCTAAGCTGAGGTGCATATGCAGACACCTCCTGGCCCGCTGTGCACCGCAGCCCCCGTAGCTAGTGATTTTCCTTAATTGATATCGGACGACTCCAATCATGATCTCTAGGTTCCGACTGTCAGATCCACCTTCTGAATCAAATCCCTTTCTTTCAGTAGTCTGCTCTTATGTTGCGGTAATCTTTCCAGGGCTTTATAGACGATTCGATCACAGGGAAAACTCCGTCCTGTGCTGTCAGGAATCTGATCCCGATGTTATCTTCTTTGGGCATTAGGATTCTGGGTCCTTGCTCTCAAGATGCAGGTGTCGCTCGGGCGCTTACATTGACGCGCTCCGTCTCTATCTCTCCTTTCGACATTCGCGTTCCAGACTCCGCTCTCGAACTTGCAGCTCTTATTTTTCACAAGCTTACTATATGTCCGTTTCCCAGAGTCGCGATACAAGGAGACCATTTAGCTGGCCTGGATCGCAGCTCTATAAGCAGCTGGTTGCTTAAGCTGGACAGCAATGGTGTAATGTCCGGTTTTACAGGGCAATGAGCCGTTCGTTCAGTGGAGAAATGGTGCAGAGGTGTCGGGCATCTGCTGGGGGTCCAAAACCAGTACTTCCGTGGATGTATCTTTGGAGTAAGGACGACAAGTCCGCCCGGGAACTGCCTTGTAACGGCCAGCGGTATATCGCAATTGGTGCGCGTCGCTTCGGAATCCAGAAACATGCAGCCTCGGCGTCGGTCGCGCAGCGCGTCCGAGCTCTGACAATCGGCCCTCCACCTCGCCTAGCCGAGTAGGTAGGCGACCTTCGTTCATTCTGCATCATTAGTGGGAAGTCAGGCCTTTCATGACACTACGCATTGGCACCACCTCCTCAGCCGCACACGTGACCTCGAATGGTGACGACTGTGCCACCAGCACGTACGCCGTTGCAGCCACATTGCGAAGAATCTGCGGCGGGAGTTGGTAGTTGGTGAAGTGCTTGTGCTTGAGCGTGTACAGTGACGTTGCGTGTTCTCGCCATGCTACAAGGTCAAGGTGTTAGGGGGAGATTGGAGGCGGCCTTGGCGATCGCACTGGCGTCGTGCCCCGAACCGCACCTCACTCACCGTGCGGCATCAGGTCGGCGGCGAATTGAACAACCAACACCTTCTACCCTTCGCCTTCTGGATCTCTTTCCAAAGATGCAGATAAAACTTGGGGAGTCTGTATGTTAGAAGTATCCCCTGGAGAGCAGAAGAAACCACTTCGTCAGCTTGCGAGAGAACCTGACCTTCGGTGCTACTCATCACGACATATTCTAAGCTGATGGTGGACGGAATGACAGGGAGAAGCCGAGGGTTGTCTTTGTGTGACCACGCTCCCTAAGAGGAACTCGGACGAAAGGTGGAGCGGGCTCACGGTGAAGAGCTTCTTCGTTTGACGACTGCATAGGATTTCTCAAGCGGTCTCCAAGAGAAACAGCTCTGTAAGAGGGAGCATCGTGCAACGTTAATTCAAGTGGTTACGCAACTCAGGCTGCTTCGCTAACTCGCATGACCTGTACGTCCCAGTCTCTGAGCGCTGCTCTCAAGCGCTGCCATCTTCTGTGACCTTGTGCAGACCATTCGCTTGGCGCACGCAAGCTTTGACGGCAACAATATGTACCCTATCTTGTTCCTTGCGGAAAGACCAGTTTGTGTTGACGGCACTGAAAGCTCCATGCTTACAGGGTGCAGATCTCATGCCACTGACTTCGCCGTGGCTATCGACGACCACCGTCTCGAGTGCGGCGTAGCGGGTGGTTGCAGAGTTTGGCACAATAGCGATCCTCTTTCCAAGACGTCGTTGCAGGGCGAATTCCCGGAAAAGGCGAATAAAGTCTTCGTGAAGTGGAGGTCTCGGAGCGCCCGTGTCGTATTCGTAGGCCTAAAGTTTGTGTTCATCGTTGAGGTGGAGCGCATGCGGGACAAATGGTGTGCCTTGAAGATTCTCGGCGTATTGCATGGTGCAGGTATCGATCGCGCTAGGAGCAAGGGAGTGTACCATCACACAGCCATCGCGCAAAGTGGTGTGTCGTTGGAGTATACCGACACCCCAGTGCGCATGCGTGCGAAATCGGATGTACAGGTGTGCCAGCTCTTGCAAATCACTGCCTGGGATGCTAAAGTCTTGCTGCTCAAAAGTGGGAATTCGATTGAAGGCTGACGCCATAAGTAAGCTGTCGTCCATTATTGTTGGACTCCTCCTGCGCGCTTCCGCATATAGCTGTAGATTTGGAACGAAAGTGAAGGCGAACGAAATCTGTAGCGCTTCGCAGCGCCCCCGAAATGCCGCCGATACGTACGTCATATGTCAACCTCTCTAAATTGAGACGAGAAAAGCACTCCGCTCACATCTGGTACGCGCCTGCTTCACTGACGAGATGGACGCGGCGGGTTATCGCGACAGGATCGGCAAAGGGGTCGAGGACAGTGTGGTTGAGCAAGCGCGAGATGTACTCCAGGACGCAGATATACTACCTGTCTACAACCATTTCAAAGTCGAACTTGCCTTTGAAGCCTTCTTCCCGTACCCATACGGCAAGGTAGTTGCGGATGCCTGGCTGGCGGTACAATAGAAAATCTCTCCACCCTTGCACGAAGCCTCTGACACAATGTAGAAACCTGGAAATCTTGAGCGAGTGGCCGCAGTTCTCGGTAGGACGATCAAGCAGTGCGTTGGCAACAAAGATAACAAAGGACTCCTATACTGGTGCTTCTGTCGCGCAAAGATGCAAAGAGCTTGGGATTTACAGATACTCTCGATCGGGGCATACGAGGCGTCCTAGAAGAGGCTATCGTCATGATCGCTTTGGATCCGTGGGAAGAGAAGAACGCGCCTCTCGTGGATATTCCGCTAGAGGCAGGGCAGGATATATGTTTTGGAGGCACAGAGAGGATCCCCTTATCGGGCCAAGGAGGTTGTCGGATGCTTATGATGATTCTCGACATGCCACCGGCTACCAGTTAGACGCGTCGACAAGGAACTCATCCCAGAACGGACTCTGAACCATATTTTGTGCCTCGTGTGCGCTTATCAAACCTGTCTGGAGCGGCGCATTGCACAATTTCCTTTGTGTGAGGTCCTTTTGCGTGGCATCCAAGCCGCAATTATCCCATGAGGATCCCCAAAGTGTGCCAGTTGGCGAGAAGTGCTGGCTGCTGACTGGGTCTGGTTCGCTCTCTCTGATGCCGATGTCTTGGAATTGGGGTAGCTCGTTGCAAGAATCCTGGAGTTGCGAACATATCTGCTCACCTGGCATACTAGGATCGCTCAAAGGATAATGTCTAGGGCGCGCCCCTTCTTCTCGTTGTGTTTGAAGCTTCCGTGTCGACGGGTAGAGCTGCTGTTGTTCGCCAGCATACTTGTCCGTTGGAGGGTCGAAGCAGGGCATCTGGCTGTCTGAAATGCGCGTTTCTCGGTGGGCGTTTACCTGGGTCGGAAGCGGATCCGCCGCAAGCAGATGCTGTGTCGAGATTTCGGCTCGTTGTACTGGGGGCTTAGAGACACTCCCACAAGAGACACCATCTCTCTGTACTGGCTGAATTGAGTCACGCTGCTCTGAGTCTCCGGAATCTAGTCTTGCCCGAAGATTCAGGAGACTGCGCACAGCCATGCATAGAGGCATTGGCTGGTTGAAGAGCCTCTCGCTGCACGCTGTATGCATGCCCTATGCAACCCTAGCTGATGGCACATACCAGCTGCATCTCCGCAGAAGCTTGTGTAACGCCAGCCTTGTGCCCTCCTGTTCGCACGGTCCAAGCCGGCTGTGACATGTAGCACAACATCAATGTCTATCTGGAGAGGCTTCGACCGCGCCGCATTCGAACGCGACATCGCTGAGCTTCGGCGAATCGGTCGCTATCAACAAGCACCGGAACAGAACCAGGCCTCTTCAGGCTCAACACCATCAACGAGTGTAGACGATGCGTTTCACGTCTTCCCGATGTCCGTGGAAAGACAGCTCGCCACTGATCTGGCTATACTAGCAGCAGGGCCATGATCTCCTTGTACAAACAATGTGGAAGCTTCAACTGCAGGCTGGCGCGGAGTAGGAGCCACACTGGAGACCTCCGCCATGGCGACCGCGCGTCATTCCACATCATCTCTTCTCTGGTGTTCTTCGAGATGGCCGTCACCTGCACGGACCGACCAACTGATCTGAGAAAAGCCATGAAGAGTTCTGTAAACATGGCGGGATGAGTAGTGTCTCTGTCTTCGTCGACGTACTCCCCAGCCTTTTTGACCTGTGGCTGCATGCCTGGTACTGGCTGGTGGCTCATTTTCGAAAGGGTATGAGCGGTGGTGGCGACGAATCCGCTCTCTGCGAATGTGGTCAAGTCGATATCGACTGCAGATCCCGAGAACGAGCGTCGCAATCGTCCTAATGCAATGTAGACATGCTCGTTGAGCGGAGCCAGCTCAAAGGCCTCGAATCGGATTGCGGAGGTAGTGTTGGTAACGATGACTCCCGCATTCTGCGCATCAATGTGAAGCACTAATATCCCTCTTTTCCGAGGTAAGGCATTCAGCAGATCGGTCAACTTTGCTTCATTGACGTGGCCGTTGCTGTGTATATCCTGAGTGTTCTCGAGCATCTGCCCGACTTGAGCGAGGATGGGATCCGGGCGGATAAGCTTGAAGGCGGCGAGCGCTTCCAAGGTACTCCTAAGCAGGAAGTCGATCGGTAAATCATCGAGTGCCTGCGGAAGCTGAGGTGGCAGGAAAACATGATTGATGAGGGATCTGTTCGCGTCCATTGTAGTTGTATGGTGGCGGCATCAACCGTCGTTACCGGCTCTTTGTCGCGAAATTATCTCCAGGCTACTGTAGGTGTAGGGAGGCGAAGTTACGGAGTTGGGAGCCTCTCGAACTGTCGACAAGCTTCAGATCGACTATTGATGAAGAGTGGGAGTTGGCGAATGGAGATTTCGAGGCGATGGTGCTGTGAGGCGTTCGGCGGGTAGCTTTCCGTTGCTGGCCCGACGTGCTCGATGGCCTTTAACGCTCACTGTGTGATAACCCTGCAGCAGGCCCCGATACAAATGGCCATGCTCACCAACGCGCTGGCACATGACCCGGGAGCTTTGATGTGGCCTTACCCTGCTGCCCTCACCGCCCTCTCCGAGTGCCGCTGTAAGCTGAAAGCATCGAGATGCAAGAAGCTCACAGTCGTCGGCGCTATGCATCTGCTTTGAAGTCCCAAGTGACCGGCGTGCCATTTCGGGACAGGGGAAGACAGCCACATAATATCGAGATTACATCAGGGAGAAGCGCGCTCGCTTGGAAAGGTCCAGAAAGGTCGTGACCTCAGACCTGAGGAGCACAAGATGAGCGTGAGTGACTTCTAATTCGCAGAGTACATCATCGGCTTAAGATCTGAGATCTCCAATACCATGCAGAGCCACAGCGGCGACTGCAACAAACGGAAAGGCTTAGATCTACCACTGCAATCGGCCATAAGCATGTTAAGGTGCTCCCCTAGTAAAGGTCGGGCTCCTATGTGTGGCATGGCTTTGAGGCATAATGCGAGCTGCGACCAATGAAGCGTCCGAGCTAAAAGTCCGTACGGTTGTTTAGCGCGGATCTAGGTATAGTCGATCACCCTTCCGACCGCCGGTGAGGACATTTATCCAATCATGGCACTTAGCGACCTCCCTGATACTGCTTGCGCCATCTCACCACGCTCGCACCCTCTCTCGGAGTAGATGGCGGCCAGTCAGAAGGAATGTATGCACACGATTTCGACGCATGGTCTCTATTGACCCGTTCATCGTCAATGTATTCAATTTCAGCATGCATATCGCTCAGCAATAGGCGCAAGATATTGACGAGCCACACGGTTGCGGAAGTGAGTGTGACCTATCCATGCAACGCATTGTACGGTGCCCACCCAGCTGCAACTAAGGGATGCAATCAAGGCGCGTAGTGTGAGTCTAGCTTTCGACGTTAGTCAAAACCTATTTGAAGCCGTCACAATACCTACGGCTGAGCTTGCTGCTACTGTATGCGTCACGTTGGCGGAGTCAAGCGTCAATGTTGGAGTTGCGTTCTCTAGGCTCCCGTGGATAGTAGAAGCCGTATTAACAACCATGCTAGTGTCGCGTGTTGCTGTAAGGCTAGACAGAGAGGTGGGAATGTTGCTCGCAACGGGATTCCAAAGATTGCCTGAAAGTGAGAATTGGCATGCATTGTTTGCGCAGTCGCCACCGAGAGACCCGTCCTGGAAGATTGATGCGCTACACGTAGAGTAGAACAGGCTCACAGCAAGAACGAGTATCATTTGAAATGCCATATTGTCGGTTGGCAAAAGGTAGTACGTCGAAGACTGCTTTTTGTACTGCTTGTGAAGTCAAGCATCAGTGCATATCACCAAAAGAAGTAGCTAAATTTGTCCAACACAGCTTGAACAGTGCTAAAAATAGTAAAATTCTAGTGTGTGGTGTCGCCCGGCGTCTATTGAGGTACCTTTTTTTTTTTACCGTTCTTTGCCTTCAAATATTTCCGAGGAGTCCCAACGGCCCAATTTTGCATCGTCGAATCTTGTGAAATATGACCTCCTACAGTAGTCAGGTTCACCCCGGTATTTTCGTCTTGAGTCGCTGCTTGCGAGTGCCATACTACTGATGGTTGGGCATGCACTATAGGTGCTGGGGCCAGAGGTGGCAAGCTTGTCCGATGCTGCGGCTGCGACGAGTACAACTTTCTCGGCAGTTCTTCGCGAAGCCGCTGATACTCCTTGAGTTGTGCTTCGTAATTCGAAGCAAGGAGAAGCCTAGCTTCCTCTGTTTCTGGAGCATGTACTGCTACAGTCAATACGCGGGTTATCTGAGCGAGGTGTTCGGTGGTGAGACGCGTGAAATCGCGCTGCAGAAAGGCTTCTTGTCGTAATGAATTCACCAGTTCGTCTCGAAGTAGAGCGTTTTTGCGATCTTCAGCATGCTGAAAGCGGTCCACAGCCAAAGCATGCTGCATCTGAGCTAGTTCGCCCTTGAGACGAATGTTGTCGCTCCACAGAGCTTGACGCTGCCATTCAATCTGGTCTTTCGCCCGTGTGGTCTCGGCGAGCCTTTGCCAAACATCATTGAAGATGACAGTCTGATGTTGCGAACTTTTCCTCTCTTCTGATACAAGGCGAAGAAGGTCATTGTTCCGCGACAGAAGCCAATCGTATTCAAGGAATGGTGTGCCCTTCATCTGATTCAGTATCGGTGTTAAATCCAGTGTAGTATACATACAACAGGAGCAAATGCAGTGACGTCGACGGCCTCAGGCATGCTTGTCCCATCCGACTGAGTTTCGGACTGCAATGGAATGGATGATAAGACTGGGGAAATGATAATGTGGCTGGTAGGCTTGAGATCCTCATCTAGCATGTCTGACTCATCCATCTTGCACTCGAAGTTGGAAGCCATAGTTCAATGAAGTTCATCCGTAGCATGGAACAGCCTCATATACTTAAATTTCGTCCCTGGAATCGTCACCCTTCAGTTAAGAGGTATATGTCAGCTCATTCAGCTATTAAGGGTCCGTGCTGGCACGTAACCTCCCATATCCCCGTGCTTCTGTGAAGCTTGAGTCAACATCGACAAGTCATCATAATCGCCTTCAGCACGGACTAAACGAACTCTTCAGTCTATAACGCACTAGATTGGATACGTAGTGATGCGTGGTTCACTTGAAGTGCTCTCGCATTTTGGATGTCTACGACAAGTAACATCCCCCCTGGTGAAGCGAGCCACCCTACATCGCGAGCCACATTCCAGACTTCGAACTCGGAAGTTCGCCGCAGTGAAGTTATAGAGACACAAGCAGTCTCGTAGCGTTCTACATCTACTTACCTTCACGTCACTGACCGCGTTACATAAATTACGGTCTGTTGGTTGAGCTATCGATTATCGCGCCAACGCAGTCGATGAACCCTCCCGCGATTGACCCCTGCAACAAGCTACCTAGAGAGACATTTCGGGGGTTGCATACAGTGGAGATTTGATGGGAGGGTAGGTCGTCTGTTTCTGCCGTCGTTACCGTCGGATGTGATCGCATTCCGAGAGTTTCTCCGTTCATAAGGAGACATGCTTGATTTGCGCGAGAATTTGGATAATATATTCAAGCCGGCGCTACGCTGTAAGGGGTGAGCCGCTGTAATAT
This sequence comes from Rachicladosporium monterosium, assembly GCA_035927975.1. Classification (NCBI taxonomy): domain Eukaryota; kingdom Fungi; phylum Ascomycota; class Dothideomycetes; order Cladosporiales; family Cladosporiaceae; genus Rachicladosporium; species Rachicladosporium monterosium. The sequence goes on along the minus strand of JAVRRR010000098.1, from coordinate 10,004 downwards.
GCTCTAACCCCTCTCCGCGTTAGCGTCAATCCAAAGTGTGGCGCTTTTAGAGATGGCTTTACTACTGAGTTATATGGCGTAACCAACGCCGCTTACAAGCTAGAATTGAATTCAAATATCGGACACCTGCCGACTGGGGGCCCTGTAAAGCCCTCCGACTCGCGCTCATGTGTCGCTAGATAGTGTGAACGGCGTTCGAATGTAGACCAGATTATCGCATCCATTTGTATGCCCCGCTCGCGAACGTGGGCTAGTCTTAGCATTGCATTTTGCTTTTCGTTGACAGGAACAACTGATCGACCGGCATTGACAAAACGAAGCTATATAGTGCGATCTGGAAATTTTATGAAGTAGGAAAAGTTGTGTATTGAAAGGGAATTTATCAAATCATTGCAAGTTTCGCAAAGGACCTATAGCTGTAGAGCTTGGCAAACAGAAGTAAGAAGTTCTTGAGGATATGTCTAGGGGGTCAGAATCGGATTGTGAAAGGTGGTGGATTTGTGCGCCGCTTCCCCGCGGATTACGGGGGACAACCTCTGATCCGACGTCGCAAGCCGGGCCGTAACGGCGGCACGCTGCACAGGCCAAGTTTTGCGAGTGCCAAGCGGGGCAAAGATCTTCAGAATAACGGGCGCGACACGCGTCGCTACGCATTCAACGATTTCCGCACCACATTCCTCAGCAGACCAGATCAGAGAGCTTGAGATCGAGCAAACCTTCCCGCTGCCTCTGCGACGCTGTCACCACCTTACGCCCTGTCGACCTCCGAACACCGCCTGCTACCAGCACCTCGCACACGCCCGCTTGCGCAACAGCCTTGGGCACATCAAAATCTGGGACTGGCACACCATTCGCGCGAGGTTCCTTCGCAGAGCAGCGCACAGCCGCATACTATGGATTAAGCCAATGATTTGGATGCGGAGCTGAAGCGCCGCCTGATGGAAAGAGACCGTCAACGTTTGAAGAAGATCAAATGCATCTCGGAATCGGCACTGCTTAGCCCTCGAGATGACAGTGATCCCGACGTTGATCGACAGTACGAGGAGCCGGGCGGTGTTCTTCGGTAAGAGGGCCTGCGTTTCCGAGCGTGCTTTGCTCACGCCATCATCAAGGTTGAGAAGCAGGAGTCTCCACCGCATCGTCCGCGGGGCGTCCTGAAGGACGGAGGGAAGGACAACGAGGTGTGGATCGAGTGGAGAGAAGCGAGCAAAGGTCTCGACGGGTCCGACGAGGCATGGGAAACGATGATCCGGATGGCCACCTTGGCGCAAACGCTTGCTGCTCCGAAACCACGTCAATTCCTGATGCCAACATGCATCGGGTGTGTGGATGACCGGGCGGCACACAGCCGTTTAGCCTGGATCTTTGCAATGCCGGAAGGCTCGAGCCGCAGCACCGCACTCAGGACGCTTCATAGCCTGTTGGGTAGGATCCAACACCAGCCGTCTTTGTCGCAACGCATCGCATTGGCGCACAGACTTGCCTCTTCGGTGCTGTATCTACACACCGTGGGATGGCTGCACAAAGCGGTCCACAGCGCAAATGTCATCTTCTCGATGAACGACGAGAATCTCTCCATCGAGTCTCCTTATTTGTCCGGTTTCGAGTATTCGCGGCCGGACAGTGGTGAGACGACAAAGAGTGGCTTCGACCCTCGCTGGGATATCTACCGATGGCCTACCATACAAGCAGACGTGCCAAGGGTCTCTCGCTCGCGGAAAACGTATGATATCTACAGCCTTGGCCTATTACTTCTTGAGATTGCGCACTGGCAACCTCTGCATATACTCATGTCGTTGAAGAGATGGCCGGAGCCATCTGCTCAAGACGCCAGGATTCCGTGCTTGGCTCCTTGAGGAAGAGGGATCGCCGCCGTTCAAGAGCTCGAATCCGCTTACAGGGTTACGCCGCAGCGTGGGAGACAAATACTATTTCGCTACCCGGCGATGCCTTGTAGCCCACGGCGGGTCCGGTATGCGTGTTGATGAAGAAGGCGATGAGGTGCAAAGCTCGGAGATGGACACCCAGCTCCATAGAGCGTTTTCACATCTCGTGGTCGAGGAGCTCAAAAGCATCGTGACCTAGCCCTCGCACGACCATACCACAAGAACGTAACACTGCATGTATCGTTGTGTCTAACAATCTCACTTTGTCGTAAGGCATCGAGAGAGCGCGTGCCATGTTTGTCAACTGCTCGTGCCCGCTAGGTGCTCCGAGAGTAAGCTGCAAATCGTTCACTCATGGGAAACTTCATCTTCGGCAAGCGGTTCAGAGTGTTCGCGCAGGAGGTCCTCAATGGCCAAATGATACCTTCTTGCGGCGAAGTCGATGGCCGTGCATCCGTCAATATCCTCTAGTGTTGCATCCGCATGGTCATTCAGCAGCAACCGGACGAGGCCGACGTGATCGAGCCCGGCCGCTCCGTGCAGCGCTGTTCGAACATTCTGGTCTGCGGCGTCGACGTCCGCATAACACTGTAGCTCAATCGCATATGGTATGCTGGTGCGTACACCGTCCAGACGAACACTGTTCCGCCAAATACTGGACGTGAGTGGGGTCCTCCTCCGTCAGGCTGGCTGAACGATGCAAATCTAGCTGTTGATGGCGAGAGCGTTATCGTAGATGGAGCGAAACGAGACCGAGCAGTCTGGGCAGGAGATCTAGGAATTTGGATACCCAGTGTGCTCGTCAGCACTGGCGATCTTAGAAGTGTAAAAGAGGCACTGCAGGTGCAATACAATCATCAGGTAAGCTGATCGCCTCTCTTGCTGAAAAGCACCAGCGGCAGTGTATGCCTACCTTGATGTATCCGGGCCGGGACTACATCGTCCAAATCGCCTCCTTCGAGCAGTCGGACGGCGTGGCAGATGCATTGGTAGCGTACGCGGCGTTCAGGCGAGACTCCCGGTTCTGTGCGCGTAAGACTACGGAGCAGCCGCCGCAGCTGGTGTTGTGTAGTCCCTCGTCGGCATCGTCAAACAGCACAGATGAGATGACGGGCTTCCACCGCGCAGTCACGGATAGGGAAACGCTCAAAGAGCTGAACGAATCGCCAGCAATGTTGTAGAAGGGAGGATCGAAGCTAGAAGACATGTCCGACAGGCTTGTATACCGACGAATGCAACATTGGATGGTGCAGCACAACGAGCGTATGGTAGTACTGGTTCCTCGTGAAGTGAAAATAGGTTCTACTAGTGGCGGTTCACTCCGCATGACCTAATATAACATTATCAGAAAGTCTCTTCCAGGAAGTCTCTACTGTAAGTACCGCTTTTATGACTTGGGTGAAACCTAAATGGTCACTACAAAGAAACCAAAGGCGTATGCTTTCATTGGAATGATATGGGTGTCAACATCTCCGGTTCCATAGAAGAAGAGTGAATAGGCAAATTAAACGATTGCTCAGCCTGATTGTGCTTTTAATAATCACAGAGTTGACGTTTATCTCAGCTTTCGTATGATGACTGACACACGCAGCCTGCTACTGTTGCATCTTCAAGTCATTTCCCTCCTTGTTAAACAAAAATCATCATATCCGTGAAACCATTATATACTAATGCTTGGGGCGAGAACAATGTTGGCATTGCCGAGACAGACTTGAACGCTCTAGAGACTAGGTTAGTATACCAGTGCCATGAGAAAGTAACAAAGCCAATAGAACAGAAGATACTTACGTTGTTGGCGTTGCAACACACTATGGTCTGTGAACACGTGGAACTACCACCTGTTTAGATTATCATGATTAGCGAACTGAGATAAGAACCCTTGCGAGCAAGACTTGGCCGAATATAATCCAGGGTACTTACCCATAGGAGAGCATGTCGTGTAACTACCTGACCCATCCGCAGTGCAGCAATATGGCGCGTTGCTATTACCGCATTGGTTGCTTTGATTGACTGTGGTTGCAGTAGGAACTGCTGGTTTTGACTTTGTCGATCGCTGAGTCGAAAATGAGCTTAATAGGGGACTAGTTGTCTGCTGGGCGGATGTTGAACTGGATGAGGTGCTAGGGCTGATTGGAGATGAAGTGGAGCTAGTCCTCGAGCTGGAGCTACTCGATCGCGTCGACGACGAGGTGGACATCGGGGTGCTAGAGGACGAAGTGGAGCTGGTCTTCGTGCTGGAGCTGCTCAATCGCGTCGACGACGAGGTGGACATCGGGGTGCTAGAGGACGAAGTGGAGCTGGTCTTCGTGCTGGAGCTGCTCGATCGCGTCGACGACGAGGTGGACATCGGGGTGCTAGAGGACGAAGTGGAGCTGGTCTTCGTGCTAGAGCTGCTCGATCG
>JAVRRR010000092.1:29172-40422 GCA_035927975.1 Rachicladosporium monterosium | reverse complement strand
GCGCGCCCGTGTCAGAGCGGTTCATACCGTGACGCGTGACGGCCATCAACTGCCCGCGCGCGCACATGACATCGCACAGGATAGCCATATGGCGGTAGTTGACGTACGAGCCATCGCCAGTCAGCACGGCACTGAGCTCACTCATAAGCGACGCGCGTGTGGCCTCGATGCCGAAACAGCGGAATATCTCGCCGAAGTGATTGCACGTCGTGCGGTAGGGATCCACGCCTTCAACCGCAAGCGTCTTCTTTAGGTTGAAACCGTCGGTATCCAGGAACCACTCCTGGCAAAGATCATCCTTCTTGCTCTTGACGATTGACCCATCCTCCTTGAAACGCATCACCGTCTCCGAGCTGACGAACGCGCGACGCACGCCGGGAACACCGCGCAACGAGACCTTGTCGAGCATATGGCCTTCGAGCTTCTTGATGATGTCCTCCTGCGCGTCTTCCTCCCCATCTCCATCCACATTCTTCGGTGCGTCGAGCAGCCGCACGCGCACAACCTGCTCATCCGCATTGTCATCAGAGAATATCACGGCCACATAGCCCGGGAACTCCCTCTTGATGGCATGCCCAACCTCCGACACTGAAAGCCCCTTATCCAGCATCTGCCGCCTGCCCAGGACAATGCGCATCACCCACCTGCTTTGGCTTTCCGTCGGCTCTGCCGCCTCATCGGGGATGATGTAGTATGACTCTACCATGTCCCGGTCCGCATCAATAACAGTGCTCTGGATGTCTGGATCGTAGTAGATCTCCGTCTCTTCGGTCACGTTCCTCAGACTCGTGAACTCGATGCTCGACCGCAGCTCCTTGCACTTCTGCTGGCTCAACTTGTGCTCCGCCAGCTGATACACCTTCATCTGCGGAGTCTTGAGATTCTCCGCCACATTCAAGATCTCCTTCAACCGCGGAACACCCTTGGTGGTAGTCTTGGCCGTGACACCAGCCAAATGGAAGGTATTGAGAGTCATCTGCGTCGCCGGCTCACCAATCGACTGTGCAGCTAGAACGCCCACCATCTCGCCCGGACTGGCAAGCGAGCGTGAGAAGCGGCTCTCGAGGTCACCGATAATGTTGTCGAAAGCGTCCTTCGACAGCGAGTCGTCTTTAACGATCCGCTTGAAGGCCAGTCGGGATCGGAAGTTCGCCTTCGCAAGTAAGGTCGCATTGAGGTCGGCTTCAATCGACAGAGAGTCGTCGCCGCGCACAATGGCCAAGCGATCCAGCATCTCCTTCACCCTTGGAATCGTGTCTCTCGGATCCAGGTTGCTGCGCGCTCCCTCTTTGATCTTGAACCGATCCTTTGCGTTTCGAATCATGCGATCGATGTTCAGCGGCAGCTGCCTGGTCTGATCCGCCTCGTCCGATCCCAGACCCTTCCGAATCTTTTCACGGTCCAAGCTGATTTGCTCGAATTCCTGATCGAACAGCTCCTGCACCTCAACATCGCCACGAATCTCATCAGCCATCTCCAGCATCTCGTTCGTGAGCATCAGACTCTTGGAGTCCGGATTGATGACGTCTAGCTTGTACTTCTTCTCGAATGCCGCAGTTGAAGCTGTGATGATGTCCAGTGGCTGAGGCTCAATGCACATGGCGTCCAGACCGTCCTCGCCGTAGATGAACTGCAGAATATCGCCGAGCGAGTTGCGGATGGTGCCGTCGTATTTGACCATGACTTCTTCGAGCGCCTTGACAAGCCTGCGTTGGATGTATCCAGTTTCGGCTGTCTTGACGGCGGTATCGATGAGACCTTCACGACCTCCCATGGCGTGGAAGAAGAACTCCTGCGGCGTCAAACCACGAAGGTAAGAGTTCTCAACGAAACCTCTCGATGCAGGACTGTAGTCGTCCTTCGGGAAGTGCGGAAGCGTGCGATACTTGAAGCCGAACGGCAACCGCTTGCCCTCCAGCGACTGCTGCCCCACCGCGCCCGTCATCTGCGAGACGTTGGTGGACGAGCCCTTGGAGCCCGACTGCACCATGACACCCACGTTGTTGCACTGCTTCATGCCGTTGAACGCAATATCGCCAGCATTGTTTCGGGCGTTGTCGAGGAACGATTTGGCCTTCGACTCGAATGTCTCGCGGATCGTCATACCAGGCAATGTGTCCAGCTCGTTATTCTCCACCTGCTTCACAAGTTCGCCAAGTTGGTCTTTCTCCTTCTGGATAGCGACTTCAATCTCAAGAGCCATCTCAGGCCCAGGTACCGTGTCGCCAATGCCAACGCTGAAGCCGTGGTGCAAGAGCCAGTAGCACACGATGCGCTGCGCCGCGTTGAAGAAAGTAACTGCCGCCGCCGGACCTTCGGGTCCGTTGTCGTTGAAGATGTAGTGCACCACACCACCTTGCGATGCGCCCACGATCTTCTTCACGAACCTGCCCATAACGAGCTCACCGTTTTGTACCAACAACCCCTTTTTCTCATGCAGGGGTATGAAAGGCGTGGCCTCGTCGTCAGAGCGCTGCAAGTTCAAGCCGGCTGGCAGACCAAGCGATATTATCTGCTTGCCAGTCCACAGCGGCTTGGGCTTGTAGATGGCGGGTGGTGGGATGACGCCGTCCCAATTTGGCACCCACATCAGAATGTTCATCATCTGTTCGTAGTCGACCATGACGTCACGGCGCGTGAGCATGTAGATGCCGGCCATGGTGTCTTGAACAATACCCATGAGCGGACCGTTCTTCTGCGGCGAGACAATGTTCTTGGGTACGGCGCAAAGTTCCATGACCTCAGCGCGCGTCTCGTGGCTCTGAGGAACGTGCAGGTTCATCTCGTCGCCGTCGAAGTCGGCGTTGTATGGCGAAGTGACAGACAGGTTGAGCCGGAAGGTAGAGTAGGGCATGACCTTGACCCTGTGACCCATCATGGACTCCTTGTGGAGCGAGGGCTGCCGATTGAAGATGATGTAGTCGCCGTCGACGATATGCCGCTCCACCTTCCACCCGTACTGGAGCTGGATATCGACCTTCGCGCGTCGCAAATCAATGCGCTCGCCTTCACCGCGGATGACATATCGTGCACCAGGGTGCTCGTTCGGTCCATTACGAACAAGCTCTTGCAGCTTGTGGATGTTGTACGCATTCACCGTTTCCGGGAACGTCAACGTCCGAGCGATGGAGCGAGGCACACCGACTTGATCAAGATCCAAGTTCGGATCGCCGGTGATGACAGTACGCGCCGAGAAGTCGACACGCTTGCCCATGAGATTCCCGCGCAGACGGCCCTCCTTCGACTTCAGCCGAGCGCGAATGCTCTTGACGGGCCTACCACTCTTCTGCAAAGCCTTCGGTATACCAGCAATGTCATTGTCCATGTACGTGGCAACGTGGAACTGCAAGAGCTGCACGAATTCCTCGGTGACGTGCGGCGGTGAGCCTTCCTGCTCGCAGCGACGCACGTTTGAGTTGGCACGGATGATATCGGAGAGCTTGTACGTCAAGTCGTCCTCGGACCGCATGCCCTGGCTGGTGCCGTCGACCGAGATCGAAGGCCGCACCGCTGGAGGCGGCACCGGTAGCACAGTGAGCACCATCCACTCTGGCCTGGCGTAATCGGCGTTCAAGCCTAGGCGTGCCAGATCGAGGTCGGAGATGTTGCGGAAGACGTCGAGCGCATACTGCGGCGCGATCGGAAATTTCTCGTCTTGCGCCTTGCCCTCGTCCTCGTCCGACTTGGGCGCCTTGTTTGTGCCGTTCAAACGAAGCTGCTCTTTCCGAATGACAGGCTGCTGGTTACCGCACCCCCCGTGACCAGCTTTCTTCAACGCGGCCTTCGGGTCGGGGCCGTAGCCACCATCGTCTTCGATCGGAGCGTCGACCTCGCAGGTGTTGATGGGCTTGCAGATCTTGTGCACGGCTTCGAAGCGGCGTTTCGGATCGCGGAGACGGAGGGCTTGCGCAAATTGCAGGTTGCGCTACAGAGACACGCATGAGTACTAGAGCAGCATAAAGAAAACTCACCTTGTGTAAGCGAATGCTTGACCTACCTCATCTGTCTTGATCCTGCCGCAGTTGTGGCAGACTGACTCCAGAACCTTTTTGATCTTGGTGATGAAACCTGGTCACGTGATATCAGTAGGCTGCAGGACAGGTGCATCGGTACGCGAGGTAACACTTACCAACGTGGAAGACAGGCCGCGCAAGCTCGATGTGACCGAAGTGGCCGGGACAGTTATCGGGGATCTCTTTGCACGTGGCGCACTGGGTACCGCGATCGATCGAGCCCAGTTTCGGATCGTTCAGGCCCTTTTCACGCGGCCTGTGTCTCTGCTCATCCATGGTCTCTGGGTACTCGATGTGGCACACACTCATGTTCTTGATCTCCTCGGGTGAAAACAAGCCGAACTGAATCTCCTGTATCGTCTTCAAAGGCGCCTCCGAATATGGAAAGTTGAAGTTTGACATCTTGGCAAATGTCGACTACGCGCGCGCACTGCAGGTTTGCGTGTATGCGTGCGGCTTCTTCGCCTTTCAAATCTGATGTCGCGCTGGTCGCTTCGTGCAGGCTTTTGCGCGTTGTCACTGCTACCTCACTCGGTCACGAACCGCCACCCGCTCACTCGCGCCCCCTGTCACACCCACGCGACCTCGATGAGGACCGCCGCCTCTCCACAAACACCCTCACTGCCTTCGCTCACCTTTTTCAACCCTTGTGATCTATGCTTGGTGATGCTCGGCGATGGTTGTGATGCGCGCCGATGCGCGGTCGCGATCTTAACAATAGGAATTTTTCAATGGGCGCCCGAGGGCAGTCGCGCGCCGGCGGGCGACTGGAAAGGACCGTGGGTGTCTTCCCGATGCGTGATGGATCGGTACTGGCAGATATCGCGAGTAGCCGGTCGATATGTGATGGGTTGGTCGGAAGAGGATGTGGTTGTAACCTGCAGCTTCGGTGGAGGCGCCGGCTGGCACTTGAGTGCCAAGCCGAGCGGGTAGGGCCGTAGGAGGTCTGAGTCATGCGCGCTAGTGAAAGAGCCGCACGCTTTCGTGCATGTGAGGTTCATGTGCTCTGGTCTCTGTGTACATGCACACGCGATGCTCATTTGTCAACACCCTTCAGTGAACAGTCAACCAAGGGAGTCAGCAAGCGAGCAGGTACCTGAACACCTCCCGTTATGCCCTCTCTGGCAATGCGGTTGACTCGGCTACGACCTTATCCATGACACTGTAGACGACGTGTAAAATTGGTCAACCATCCGCGCCATGAACCTCCCCTTGACCGACCCGCTCCTACTGGCGCAAGACATCCCCGAGTCCCTTGTCGCTCGCCTGCGCTCTGGCGGACAAGCAGTATGCCTACGCTTTAGCTGGAAAGGCGACCTCCTCGCTTCAGGCACTGCAAAAGGCACAATCGCCATCTTCGACCTCGAGACGAACGGCGTCGCGCGCAAGCTCAAAGGCCACACCAGTGGTCGTACAGTCCAGTCGCTTTCATGGGAGAAGAGCGGGCGCTACCTCCTCAGCTCCAGCATTGACTGGAAAGTCATCCTTTGGGACCTGAAAGACGGCTCGCGCGTCCGGGTTGTCAGCCTTGGCGCACCTGTCTACATCGCTGAGCTACACCCGCAGAACTATCTCCAGTGCGTTGCAGCTCTCTACGAGTACCGACCCGTACTTGCCGATCTCAGCTCTGCCATCCCGAAACAGCATGCTCTGCCCAATCTTCCCAAACGCGCCCCGCACGAACTCGACGCCAACCCGGAGAAAGCGGACGCCAAGCACTTCACCACCGTTGCCGCCTTCACCCCGACTGGCTCCCACATCATCACCGGCACGACCAAGGGCTGGCTCAACGTCATCAGCACCACCACCCACCAAACCATCTACTCCACCCGCCTCTGCAGCAAACCCATCCTCCTAATACGGCTCTCAGCTTCCGGCCGCGACTTACTCGTCAATGCCTCAGACACCATCATCCGCACAATCAAGCTCCCCGATCTCTCCTCCCCGACCCTGGCTCCTGACCAGATTCGCCTAGACGTCGAGCACAAATTCCAAGACGTCGTCAACCGACTCTCCTGGAATCATGTCGCGTTCTCCTCCTCCGCGGACTACGTCATGGCTTCCACGCTCATGAACCACGATATCTACATCTGGGAGCGTGGACACGGATCCCTGGTCAAGATCCTGGAAGGACCAAAAGAAGAGCTGGGAGCCGTGGAATGGCATCCCCATCGTCCCTTCGTGGCCGCGACGGGCGTAGAGAGCGGGAGAGTGTATCTGTGGAGTATCAACACTCCGCAGCGATGGTCTGCACTGGCACCGGATTTCCTGGAAGTCGAGGAGAACGAAGAGTACATTGAAAAAGAAGATGAGTTTGACGTGCAGCCGGTTGAGGAGCTACAGAAACGACGGCTGGATATGGAGGACGAGGAGGTGGATGTGTTGACAGTGGATCCGATGCAGCTGGAGCGGGAGGGCGTGAACAAGGATGGTCAGGGTGGCGAGTTCTTTCGCATGCCGGTATTGTTGGACATGAACGAGAGTGATAGTGAGGACGAGATGGTGGCGATCGGGACCGGACAATTTAGGCGGAAGAGTACGGCGAGGGAGGAGAGGGACTTCGTGGATGGGGAGGATGACGGAGAGGGCCTGGGTGAGGGTGGGACGGCGGTGCTGGCGGACGACGTGCTGGAGGAAGCTGCGGCGGTTGGGAGGAAGAGGCGGAGGGCGTGATGGAACTTGCCAAACGTCTCCGATCGGACAGCGGAGGTTTGGAGTGAGATTCCTGCTGGACGCTTGATCTTCGGACAGCATAGCGTACGGTGTTGCGGAGTTCAAGGGGGCGAAGGGATGGGATAAAACTTACGACACCCGAGCTTGATGTGTATCTGCGAAATGACTTACACGACCTAGTGCGAACGAAGTCTCTAGCATCATCAGCAGCCTCGCCTCACCAAGATTGCTCGGCTTTAGCGTGCGTGAGCTTCACATTCTTCAGCATCCTCACTGGGCCGGCAAGTGTCGGTATTGACGATCGAATGCTTCCGTCGCCGTGCATTGCGTCAATCCGATCGTGCAGTGTACGCGCTTATCCTAGTCACGAAAGCAGATGACCCGCGCCAAACTGATATCAGCCCGGACCGACATTATGACAGCATGGGCGAATGCCATCTCTCTCTCCCATCAATGGATAGCAAATTCTTCAATCACGCTCTTCGGCTCCACATACTGGCCCAAAGCTTTGTACACGACACTCTCATATCCAAAAGCTCTCGGCCCCCCGATAGCCAAACCGGAAACAGTCTCGGTCCATCGCGGCGAGCACGTAATCCCAAGAACGGTAACGCGGAAGCCGTACTTGAATTCCGGCACGCCGAGCGATCGTCCTGAGCCGGTGTCCAACACAGCAATTAGGTCGGGCACAGACGCTAGGATTGATTTCGTCCCATCCTCAGCGGTGTGCTCAGCGTAGATGTTCTCGTCTTTAAAGGGTATGGTCAAGCTGCCACCTTCAACTACGGCTGATATCTCGATGTCTACTTGCGAGGAGTCTTGTTCTGAAGGGGTGAGGCCGGCGATGGTAATACTGCCGTACGAGTGTCCCTTGAAGAGGCGGCGCTCGACTGCCACGATCTTGCCTCTGAAAAGGATCTTGGCGCTCTTGGGACCGCCTACTTCGGAAACTATAGCTTCCGCGACGGTAGACAAGGTGTTGGTTGCCTCCGCCATGGCTATGCAGCGGCCTATACGCCAAGCCAGAGATACGGTGTTGAGGACGCCGAAGCGTGTGACGCGGTCGGTAGTGGTGGGTTTCGCGGCCATACCGACTCTGGAGCCCATCTCGGAGCACGAAGCCCTCAATGCGCGATCAACGATTTCGTCACTAGAGGCTTTGGTCATGAGGATGGTTTTGCCGTCGCCGGAGTCGATTGCGCAAGGTACAAGTTCACCTGGTGCGTGGACAGCGAGAGTCGTTTGCCAGTAGGTTGGGTAGGCTCGGCCCATCCAGTCACCGTCGATTACTGGTCTATCGAAGAATTTGGACGAGCCGACAAGGAAGGGTTCGAGACCGTTGGCGCCCCCTATTTCCAGGCCCATGACGGCGTCAAAGCTGTCGTGATGGAGGTACTCCATCAATGCGTTGAAGGCATGGAAAGTCTCCAGAGATTGTAGGCGCTCGTTGGATGTTGCAGGGGAGCCCATGTGGCCGCCCCAGTAGATGTTGGCATCATCTTTCAGCGCAGAGGCGTCGATGACCCGCATCTGATGCCCGGCGCGCAGCATATCGCGAAGCTGAATCCGCGACGCTGCTGGGCTACCTCCGCCTGCGCAGCCGAGGACATAACAGCCGTCGGCGAGATAGTCGATGTCCGTTTCGGTGATGAGCCATTCTTGGACCCCAGTCTCTGCATTCTTCAGCACTGTAGGCTTGTACGTCCGCGGATCCACAGGCGGCTCATCTATAACTTTGACTGTGAAGTTCTTAGCTCCTTCCGCATCGTCCAAGCCGTGATCTTCGTCATCGTCCTCTAGATGGCTCGGTTGCATGTTGATATCCAGCTCCCCAACGGCTTTGATGATCGTGCGCAGCTGGTTCGCAACGTATGTCACCGGTAGACTCTCTACTTCCGCGATCACTATGCTGTCTTTGATGGCTCCGGCATCGACAGCCCGTTGGATTGCCAAGGCTTTGGCGTGGTCGACGGCTTGCGCAACAGACTGGTCCGCAACGCCCTGGATGACATCTACGATGCCGCCGACCTTCGAGATCGCTGCACCGACGGCGTTGGCCACGTCGTGGAAAGGAGGCCGTATCAGCTCAGACGCTCCTGCAAGCCGATCTGGTGCGAGCACGGCACCACCACCAACAAGTAGGACTGGCATGGGCTCAGGAGATGTCTTGATGACGTCGATGGCAGCCTCGAGCAATGCCTTCATGCGCTTCTCCGCGTGATCGATTGTGAACGGCTCGAGATTGGCAACCGCTTCTTTGTCGCCCATATCGACTCTACCGGCGGCTACTGCAACGTCCGACGCCGTAGTCACTCTCCCGCCGAACACGAGTGCATCGCGAGTCAGATAGTGTCCGACAGAATCCGGCCCTACTGTGAAACTGCCATCAGTATGCCGGACGATGGAGCCACCGCCGAGTCCGATAGAGTGGAGATGAGGCATCGAGTAGTTGACGCGCACGCCGGCTACCGAGACATAAGCTGAAGCTTGCCTAGGCAGCCCAGACGGCAGAAGCACGCCCACGTCGCTCGTCGTGCCCCCAATATCCACGACAATCGCACTACCGGACGCATGCCCGGACAGGTACGCAGCGCCACGCATCGAGTTGGTTGCACCAGAAGAGAACGTTCGGATTGGGATGTTGGCAGCTGCGGCGGAGTCCAGTAGAGTGCCGTCGTTTTGCGTCAAAAACAAAGGACAGGTGAGCTTGAGTGCTTTCATCGCCCTTCGGAAGCCTTTCACGGTACGCTTCGCGTATCTCAATATGGCGGCGTTGAGTATACTCGCGTTCTCCCGCTCGAGTAAGCCGATGTTGGCAACCTCGTGCGAGACAACCACGTCGACACTTGGTAGTTCCCGTAGGATAATAGTCTTGACTCGAGTTTCCTGCTGGAAGACCTCGTCAATAGGCGAGAAAGCGCCTACAACTACGACGGCAGTCAATCCGAGTTTCCTAATCTCCGCACATCGCTCAACTACTTGCGACTCCACGATGGGTGCCTCCTCGCTACCATCTATGTGCAGTCCGCCATCACAGTAGCCAACATAACCCTTGATGATGCCCGTCAACCCCACCGGCCAGTCCGAGAAAGGTGGAACTTCTCGAAGGAAGGACTTGGACAGCCGCAAGATGGCGACTCGTCGCAGCCGTCGAGCGTCTTGTTCAACGACTGCGTTGATGAAGTGAGTGGTCCCCACGGTCACGCTTGCGATTTTTCCGGCTGGTATCTTTGACTTCTCCAGGATGCTGCGGACCGCCGTTTCGATGCCTTCGGTCACGTCTGGCGTCGTGGGCGTTTTGTAGTGCGACAGTACACCGCGAGAAGCTTCTTGCTGCTTAGAAGGATCGATCGCCACCGCGTCCGTGTTGGTGCCTCCTACATCGATGCTACATGCAGTGCGTTATGAGCAACGGCAGTCAGAGCCCGCGATGCAGCAGATTCGCGTACCCTATCCGTACACTCTTCGTATCAGCAGTGCTACTGCCCATCTTGCCACTGTATTGGATAATGACCGGAACCACAACGAGACAGATGCAATGCTTTCAAACACCAGGATCTTGTACGAAAGATTGCCAGGCTACGAGCTATCACCGTACGCGCACACTACGACGCGCGGGACCGTGAACCATGATTATTGCTGGCCGGCCTGGCGCAGCCTGACCCTTGGCCGGCCAAAACGCTCCCAGCGGTACCACCCAGAACCGTAAGGTATTATCCATATCAGCTATCGTACGTGAATGTGTGGAAACGGATTGAAAACTACTTTGGTGTCTTCACTTTTGGGTAGGACATGAAGAGACATCCAACATCCAATGGATGGTTTAAATCGTTGGCGCCCAAAAGTTCTGATGAGTCAACAGGTTTGCCGTTCATCCATCTCGTCGGTCTCGTCTCCAGGTCTCATCTTCGTCTACACCTAGGTACACGTATCCCTAGAGCCGCAAATGTGAGATCTCACAGCAGCTCGCACGCCTCCATGATCCATCAGTTTCGCCAATCCTATATCCGGTCCGCACGTGGACTGCCGACGTACCGCGCCCAATCTGCACTGTGCCTTTGCGACGATCTTTAAGGCGGTATCGGTCACTCCCATCAGCTCGACAGCTCTTATCTCGCCCTGCGGACGATCTACCATGGCGACGACGGCGAGGAACATGCCACCGTACTTGACACGGCCGGCGTGAGACTATGTTGATCTCGACGTTGTGGACCTGACGGCAGCGCTCACCCACGTCAATCTGGGGTGAACGGGGCGTAGTCCTCAGCAGAGACTGTAGACGGCTGCACGAGACGGTTCGTATACACGAGGCGGAGTCTCGGCATGCTTGTAGCCCGTAGCATCAGTATCCGGCCAAAGACCATCGCCTATCATGGCTTGGCGAATGTTCACGTGAGGCGTACGCAGCGGCATCTACAGAGGTGCCCGGGCTTGACACTCACCCATAGAAAGCCCGTTGTCCACCGGACTGCCCTTGCACGACCGGTGCAGTGTACTGGTAGTAATTCGCACGTACTGGATCACGATGGTGGCGGGCGGAGTCTTGAACTACCTGAGGGTCCCT
>JAVRRR010000092.1:0-10793 GCA_035927975.1 Rachicladosporium monterosium | reverse complement strand
GACTTGATGTGATTAAATAGTGAGATGTTCCTCGGCCCAGCACATAAGGACTTCCAATTCCAGCCGAAGCACAAGAGCAACAGCTACGAGATCGAGGCGGAGGGGTAGGGCACATTCTCCGTGCTATGCCCGATGGCGAGCCCTGGGTACGATGCACCGCTATTCAACTTGTCAGCCGCCAAGATCCGCGGATAGATGATCATGTGATGTAGAATGCTATGCTACCGTCATGGAGGTGGTAGCACTCCGTCAGAGGGATCCAGGGTGTCGACCCAGGGCGGTTTGGGGAGGTGGTAGTGAAGCGTTTGAGACGGAAGCTCTTCCTTCGTTCGGCTTCGGTGCATTTGCAGCGCCAGCATTTTGTGTGCCGTTTTGAGTCGCTTTGTCTTGTGCCCAGAGTGCTTTTGTGACCACTGGTGCTACTTGGTTCAGAGTTATGCGAAGAAGTCAGCAGCCGCCTGTTCTGATTGGCTCCATCTTCTGAAACCGTCGCATCGCGTCTTCGCGTCTCCCATCCCTTCTGGCTCAGCAACACTCCATTCAGACCACCATGGATCTGAAACATAGACAACGAGTACGAACCATCGCGAGCCTCAGACCTAATTGCGAGCAGCAGTTCCTGCATCCGCGGACCGCACCACACGCCACTCTTCATCCGTTTCAAGCCTGCCCCCAGAGTCTCATCTCCGCTTCCTGATGCCCTTGCAGGTGGGAGGAAATGCGTGCGACGTGAGAACCTCTGGAACGTTTGCTGGGGAGAGCAAACCGGAGGTGTGATAGGCTCTGAAGGCACGAGGTGGGCAGTAAGGTGCGAGCAAGCAGCGACTGAATTGGGTAGGGGCGAGTCGGCGACGGTGCAGTATGAGCGAGGCCTTGATGTTTACATTACTTTCCCTTTGCCCAGATCAATTCTCAACGTGCGCGTTTGCGCCGTCTACTCTGTTCTCTATTCTCTTTCACGTCCCCACCTGTCTCTCTCTTTCCCTGACAAGATACCTCGAGACGCCTGCCGGCAAAACGAACACAAGATGCACAGCCCGCTTCCCGATTCCAGCGTTCTAGAAGCCGGTATCATCGAGGACGACAGACCCTCACGCCTCTCGCGGGTCCAAGACAATGTCCGACACCTACTCCGAGCATCCATTCCTACATCCTTCCGCAGCTCCGTCATCGCCGCGCCGCCAGCCCATCGCGCCACGGTGGAAGACGCGGACAGAACACCCCTACAGTCACCACTGAGACGACACGTCCGGATCGACGTTGGGGTTCTCCCGAGTCCATCATCGGCGACAACCTCGGAAAGCACCTTTGCGGATGAAGGAGCCAATGTACCTGGTGTACTATTCCCGCCCACATCGTACCAGCAGCAAGCCGAGCATGTCAACCACCAATCCACGATGTTCAACACGAGAGCCATCGCGGCACTCACGCACCCGGACTTGACGGACCCTTCTATGGCAATCTTCTTGCAGCAGAAGACGCAGGAGCGACAAAATCGGGCTTGGAAGCGGTCAAAGAATAGGAAGCTGAGATATGCGAGTAGTAAGAGATCGATGGTGTCATGGCTGCTGTGCTTGGTTACTGCTTTGATTCTAGCTGCTGTTGTTGCTATATGTGAGTTTGGAAGTGCCCGGCGTAGCAATGCGTTTGCTGATGTTATCTAGACCTCGCCATCGCCACCTCGAGAAACGTGTCAACCACCTTCCACGTGCTCTTCATCCTGGGGATCTTGATGGCCACCATCCTGTTCGCGCACACGGTGGTACGGCTATGCCTCTTCAGAACGGTGATACCCGACTCACCACGGCTCTATATCGTCCCAAATGGCCGGCTAAAGCGACGCCGTCGTCACCGTCATCGTGACCTCCCAGAACAGAACCAGCAGCATCCGCGAGGGATGCCTCAACTCCAAGACGCTACGGTCGATTACGCCGTTATGGCAGACTACGTCCCACCCACCCCAATACCCGTCCACGTCGCCGCCGACGAAGTCCGCCCCGACTCGCGAGAAGCCGAGCCCTCCGCCAGCGCCGACCGCGCATCCACCCTAGCATTCGACAAGGACATCGACGATCTCCCAAAACCGCCTCCAGCCTACGGTCGCTGGCGAGGAAGCGTGCGCGTGAACCCGGATTTGCTGCACTGGCAGGCCATCCCTTCCCCGACCGAGCCCGATACTCCTGCTTTGCCGTCGCCGACGTACGAGGAGGCCATGGCTACGGAGCAGAGGAGCCAGCCACCTAGTTATGTGACGAGGGAGAGTCCGGCGAGGCGGCGAGAGATGACGGATGGGAGGCCGGGGCTTGCGCGGGCGCAAGAGGTTGAGCCGGAGATGGTCGAGGGGAGGGGGATTGGTCTTGCGTCGTAGTTTGTGCTTCGTAGCTTCTGTCTCCATGACCTCGTTCTCAGCTGCGGCGCGTCGTTGATGGCGAGCTGACTCCTGTTGTCCAATGTACGTCGCCAGTCGAGAGGTCTTCTTTGCCAAGCACGAGCACTAGCATCACCAGTCGATGCTTCACGGCCCTCCCTTCCCAGCCTGACCCGGTTTCTCATTCGGGTCCTTCGCCCACCACTCCCTCCAAAAGACTTCATCGATCTTCTTTTTCGCTTCCTTCTGCTCCCGCTCCTCTCGCCGCTTATCCATCGTCGCGAACCACTCTTCCCGGGCGGAATCCTGCTCGTCTTGCGTAGCGTACTGCTTCATACAGGTGTTCATGGCTTTCTGCTGTCCACGGCACATTATCGTGGCTGTGAAGGTTCTGGAGGAGCAGCAGGAGGCAAAATCTGGATGGAGGATGCATCAGTGTGTGCGCCGGTCCGTTGGAGGAATGGTCAGGCTTCTCACCTCGCACCTCATCGGCGCATTTGGTCCGCACACGCTTGTGGTAGAGCTCCTTGACCTGCGCTTCCTGGCTGGATGAGAGTGGGAGAGGATTCCGTGAGGGTAGCGGAGAGGGGCGTGCTGCCGTACGGGCTTCCTTGGGTGGGAGTGTCATTGCCGTTGCCATATCATGGTGGTCGTTGCAGTGTGTGTCGCCCGATGGCCGTCTTGGAGGAGCTTACCACCGTGCGTAGGCGGCATGCGGGCATACCGAAAAGGTAAGGCGCCCGCTCGGCATCATGTAGCGTCCCGTCTTCAACCTCACTTCGTTCCACCTCACTTCTGCTTCAGTCCACCTCACTCTTCACTTTTCACATTATCCAGCCATTACTCCATCGTCGCCACGGTCAAGGAGACAAAGCATCTGGATGGGTATGAGAAGATCCCATTACGCAAACCTCGATCGACGTTGAACCCTCACCGGACGGATCCACACGCTGCTGCATTTCCTCTCGCCCGTTTGTGACTACTGGTTGCTAGCAAAATGTTGGGGACACATGGTGACAAGTAAGTGGTTTCAGATGGGTGAGAGGGCTCACCAGGGTTACACAGTGGACTAGTGTGCTCTCGATGTCGACCGTAGGTGGGCAGGCCTCACACTACTATTATGTCCGCAAAGTCCCCAGAAATTTCCAAAAAAATGTCTACTCCCGGATACGGCCGCGAAATTCGACCTGTCACCTTATCGGGGATCGAACTCTCTCCAAAGGTAGCTGATGCTTACGAAAGAGTGAGATTTGGCGCGGTCAGGGCTGATGATCAGCCAGCCCTTAGCGACAGAACTACGAGCATTCCTTAGATCGGGTCGGTGAACGGTTCCCTTTCCATTGCGCTACTCGTTAAACGAACCTTCTTTGCCATGTTACTTATATAACCAACAATGAACAGCCGGCGTTCTGCCGAGCCGCAGTGTGATTCACATGTGGTCTCAGCCACGCGCCACTTGCAAACACACACAAAGTACTTGCACTAGAGCATACAACACTTCAAAATGAGCTGCAAAGGAGAAGCTTTGTCCACCAACAGGCAACAGACAATATCATGAGCGGAATCTCCGGCGCCACATCCGTGGCGGAGCAGAGCGAAGATACGGACGCGAACGTGAGCACTTTGAACTCAGGCAGCACCCATCACACGACGAAATCCCACCGGCACGGACAAGCACGGAAGGAAAAGCTTGCTAGGGCCTTGCTACAGAGGTTTGAACAGAAGCCAGCGGTCTCCAACTCGCGCAGAACGATCGACGTCGAGCACATAGAATACTTGTGGCGACGCAAGCTCACTGAGTGCCTTCCGCCGGAGCTGAAGCCACGACTTCGAGCTCGTAACGGCAAGCGGGTCGGCATAGGGGAGCAGGACCGGAAGCGGCTGCACGTGCGACAGTGGACAAAGGCACTACTTCGCGCTCTGGAGAAGCTGGCGTTCATCACTCCGGTCAAGCGCACCCCAGCCGACAGAGACAACGCGTATGCGAAGCTTATCGCGCAGGTGAAGAGGCGGCAGCGCGAACGTGTTCACATTGAACATTATGCTCGCGAAGTGCTGACCAGCGACATTGACGCCGTAACCCAAGATTTCAAGCGGCTCAAGGCTGCTGGACGCTATCCTATCAAGGCGAAGAAACCGGCACGGGTTGACATTCGAGACTTAGATCTTCCGCCTGATTTTGCAGAAGGACAGTGGCAGGAGGTTTATTTCAGGCAGGTGGAAGAGGCGCATGAAAAAGCGAAGGTGACTGCCAGTGAGCGCGTCAAGGTTGCCGAAGGCCACCCTTCTCAGGATTGAATGGACATCGGCGAGAGCAGCAAAGTCGGGCATCATGATGAGGCAGTGACTGCAGTCAGTATGGTGGAGGAGATCGGAAGTAGCATACTCACGGTGATCGACGAGCCCCGGGTGACTGAGGGTACTTTTACACAGTGACTTGGCGTTTCGTGTACTTTCATATGTCGAGCATAAAAGTCTCGAGCTCACACTTCCACTTGCACTTGAAGACCACGACACCCTACTTGACATACAATCACCCAAGCCTCTATCTACTCCACCGAACCTCCCATTGCACTGACACAATCACCATGGTAAGTCCCTCGACTGCACACAGGCCCCGGAGGCCTCCCACTGATACGGACGCAGTCGAAGAGAAACGAGCCCGGCGCGGAGACCTCGTGGCAAGCCATGGAGCGAACTCGCAAGAGAAAGGAGGCCGCGATCTCGACACTCATGTCCAAGTCAATAAAGAAACATAAGTCACAACCAAATGTCTTGCCACCGAGCACCCAATTACAGGTACAGGCAAAGCGCTTCTGGGGCGACTATCCCCAGAAACTCCTCCCCAGCCATCGCTACCCCCGCGACATGGATTTCACCCGCGTGAACGCGAATGGCACAACCAGGTAGGTTCGCCCCGTAGATATTGCCCTTCACCCTCACTCGAGAGGGTGAGTGCTGCACGATCTCGGTGGGATCGAACACATTACGTGCTGGGATATGACGCTGCCAAGATTTCATCCACTTCCCTTACGCCAGAGATCAAAGATGCTGATCATACTGTCTTCCCTAGTTACAAGGTCATCCTCCCCGGCCTTTGGCCCGTCGAGTTCTGCCAGGCCCTCCTCGACTTCGCGGAGCAGGAGCACGATTGGGACTTAGCCTACGGCTACATGAAGGCGCAGTACTATCTCCGGAGCAACGACCAGGGCCCGAACGCCGACAAGGCGGGCGTCGAGGGCTTCATGACGGAGGACATCGTGGAGGCGCTGGCGGAGTGGCGCAGGGAGGAAGAGGAGGGGGAGGAGAGAGCGGCGGCGGCGGCGGCCCTGGCGGAGGAGGAGGCGAGGGCGTCTCGGCGGCGCAAGCGGCGCCGCTTGCTGCCGTAGTCGTCGCCGTAGCTCCAGCAGCTCTTCGTACTGTGGAGAGGGGCTCTTGTAGGTAGCACCGTCGAGTAGCAGCGCTCCGGCAGATGTTGGTAGATGTTGGAAGATCCTTGGCAGATCCTTGGCAGAATTCGGATGAGAGCTCGGGTGCCCATCTCCACGATGCAGTGACTGCGCTCTGCTACTATACTCGTCGCCATGGCTATTATGCGTTAGTGTATGGCTGGGAGAAAGATACGGCTGAGCTTTGATGCACAGGGCAGGGAGGTGAGAAAGCACGGCTGGGGTTACTATCAAGCTCAGGCGTGCGCGCTGGTGTCTCCGTGGTGTGGTGAGGGTCTTGCGCTGTTGCAGTCGTCGCCGTAGCTGTTAGAGTCCAGTGTACTGCAGAGAAGGCTCTTGGAGCGTCGTGAGGTATCAGTGCTTGACTCGACGTCCGGCGAATCGTGTGGAGAGCTCGAGTGCGCATCTCTGCGGTACTGTAAGCACCCCTCGCTGCTACAACTACCACCGTAGACATGAAGCGCTCGAGCACTACGCGGGAATGACTCTTGATACGATGATAGTAATTCGTCGCTCTCCTAGGTTGTAAGCTGCTAGGCCTCGAACAGACCTACAGTACCAGAGCCCTCTACTCCTCATCCCCACTTCCCCCCTCCTCCCTATCCCCACTAGCCAAGCTCAACCCGCTCAGACTCGGCGTCTCCCCGCCCCCCTTCCCCCTCCTCGATCCTCCACCTCCCAGCTTCAGCACCTGACTCCACCCCCTCCCACTCCCCCGATTGCCCTCCTTGCTCTCCCTCCCCGCCTCCTTCACAGACCCCACGCTAGCAGCCAACACCTCGCCACTCCCACCATCCTCTTCCGCCATAGTATCCGGCGTGCCTACGAATCCCATCCCAGTAACATTCAAAGTATCCAACCGGCTCTTCTCCCGCTTGAAAGTCGGCAGACTGAATTTACTCGACGACGACTTCCGGCTGATCTTCTGCATGAAACTCTCCTTCCCCACACTCCCGCCGCCACTATTACTCCCTACCAAAGCCGCCCCTCCGCCGCCCGTAGCATCCGAATTGGCATACGAAGGCGTGCGCGCGAGCTCCCCGCCATTCATTTCCCCAGAGGACTCCGCCGTGAGTGAGGATTCAGTGGTGGTGAGGCTGCGGGCGTCGCTGCGGGATTTGCGGCTATCGGGTGGTGAGTCGTCGTGGTGATGATGTGGGTCTTGCGTGAGGGTGGATGAGGCTCCCGCGCCTGGGGAGCCCGTCCGGGGTTTGTCCTTGTCCTTGCTGCTTTTGAGGCCGAAGAAGCTCTTGAAGTCTTTGGCCGCGGGGTTCAGTCTTGGTGGTATCAGGCCAGAGGGGGAGGATGCTGAGGGGGTCGTAGTGCCTTGCTGCTCGTCTCCGTCATCTTCCTCTTCGTCTTCGACGGGTACGACGGCTTTCTTCCCACTAGGCCTCGTTCCTATCGGAGCCATCCGCGGCTTGCCCCGTGTTTCATCACCTCCATCCTCCTCGTCCTCGCTCCCTTCATCCTCCATGATATCCTCCGGCGGCCCGCCAGAAGAATTCCCATACTGCACGCTCGGCCTCCGGCTCGGGTGCCTCGAACCCCACAACCTTCCCACCCCACTCAAACCCCCTCCCGCTTGCGTAGAGGGAACCGACCACCCAGCCGTAAGCGACAGCGGGCTACTCCTTGCGCCCGGCGCATCTCCTGGTCCGGCTCCACCCGCCGCAGAAGCAGAGGGCCAAGTATCCACGCCCCACCTCGAACTATCCATCGAAGGCCTCGGCAACTCGTTCGAATGCGTCGAGCCCGGCCGCGGACTCCCCGGTCTGCGCCCAAAAGCTGTGAAGGAACTCGGCCAGCCGCCTCCGAAGCCATCTTTGTCCCTACTAAAGATAGATCCCATCCCAAACGCTCGTCGCCGACTCACCTGCGAAGACCCTGGTGTCGCGACATCACTGGCCCCATCATGCGACGCCCCAAGATCCCCGAAGACACCCGAGATAGAGCTATTCCTTTTCCGCTGCCCGCTTAGGTCCAGGCCCGGCAGTCCCTGATCCTGCCGCGGCATACTATGACTGTGCGCCTTCCCCAGCGCCAACCCCTCCTCGCCGGCCACCGTCCCTGCCCCGCCGCCTCCGCCAGCCAGAGCCTTGGTCCTCGCTTTGATGCCGAACATACTGCTGAACCTACTCCCCGCCGCACTAGCCGCTCCTCCACCTCCTGCACCTCCGGTCGCAGCACGCCCCGACCGCGTCGAGCGGATGGACCGGCGATCCGCGTCCATCATCGCGAACGTCTCGTGCGGAGACCCGAGGTGCAGGTTATGCAGACTAGCCTGGGGGCTGGCGAAGACAGAGGGACTTCTGCTCTCACCGGGGGAGTTGGGACTCACAGGGCCGTTGAAACCTGACATGAAGTACTCGCCTCGTTCTGCGCCGCCTGCTGTCGCTGCCGGCATGGGGAGGCCAGGAGGGGGGGGCGGCACAGTGCCTAGACCTGGAAGCGGCATGACGCGCTGTTCTCGCTCCAGTTGCTGTCTGCCGCCTGCTGACGCCAGTTCGTCGCCCAAGAACAGGTCTGCGGGCAGTAGTTCTGCTCCCGCACCGGGAGACATCGGGGCACCGCCGGTAAATCTCTCCCTCTCTTCGTCGGTGAGGCCGTGCTCGCCGTCTACCGGCGGTAAGCCGTTCGTGCGTAACGTCATGCCGTTATGTACGTTGAAGAAGGGCGCCATGAAGGGGAATGAAGTCGTGCCGGGGCCAGAGATCGTGTTTAGACCTGGTGGGAAGGATCCTTGAGTGCTGTTGGTGGGTACCATGGGGAACCCACCGCCAATATGCGGGCTATCGGACGTGCTATGTCCGCTCGGAGCGCGGCGGCTGCGTTGGCTGTCGCCGCGTCGGATGGCGCGGTCCGCGGGTGCAGGAGGGGAGCTGAATTGCTGCTGCGCGGCCGCGAAGTCATCGTCTCTTCTTCGCTGCGCTCGGACACTCTCGAGGTATCTGATTTGTTCGGAGTAGAAGCGCTTGGCGGCTTCTAATTTCTGGTAAACTGCTGTGTACTGCTGGGTCAAGTTCGCGCGGTGCAGTTGCCACTGCCGCTCCTGTTCGGCTTCCTGCTGCATCTGTTGCACGAGATTTGGCTCTTCGGCGCCATTGACATGGTCAGGTGAGCTGTTCTTGATAGCCCGCTCTATCTTTTTGATAGAGGTGTTGGTCTCCTTGACCTCATCCTCGAGACTTCGCATAGCCGTCGCCTCCCCCGCCTGACTCGACCGCAGAGCTACTTTCTCGCGCTCGAATTGCTGTAAATGTTCGCTCCTGCTACTTCTGATCTGCTCGGCCTCTTGCTGCATACCTTCGGCTTCGCGCTCCCATCGGACCATGTCTTGCTTCAGCTTCTCGCGTTCTTGCTTCTTTTGCAGCAGCAAGCGCTCGTGCTTACTTCGTTCATTTTGCGCTGCGGTGTTTTGTCTTTCGAGAACATTGACCTCGCGCTTGAGATTCCGGGTCGCTTTCTCCTTCTCGGCCGCCTCAGCTCTCAGCGCGTCGCGTTCTTCGGCCAGCTCCTCTTTCATCCGTGACTCCTCTTCTTCCTCATCCCTCGCCTGCCGCTCTGTCTCGTCCGTCTCATACCGGAGGACATCCAACCTCTCGGTCAGCTGCTGTATCGTCTCCAGACCCTCTGGCGGCTCGCCTTCTTCGACTTGAATGTCTGTCCGGCCGTCTAGACCCAGCGCAGCAGGCGATGGTCTACGGCCTGTAATACTCCGCTTCGGGCCCAGACCTGAATTGCTGTGTTCTCTACCCATAGGCGTAGCTTCGATAGATGCGGGCGTGATGTCTCTTAACCCTCGATACACCCGCACGCGCGGCAGCGTCTCCGCCGAACCATCATGATCCGTCTCGTGCCCATCCGGAGGCACTACAAAACAGTCTCCAGACACCGCAGCCCGCGTGCGGAAGCGAATGGGTTCGCTCCGACTTCCGAACTCCTGCTCATTGACCAGCGCTACCCTGACGACGTAGAAAGAGCTCGGCTGCAAGCCAGTGATTGTAACAGCCGACTCCTGTGTAGCAACACTCTCCACCACGACGCCATTGAGATGTACCTCCCACTTCAGCTTGCTCTTCTGCTTCTGCCTCAGCTTCTCCGGCAAACTCCAGTGCACGATACACCCGTCCGCCTTGACACTCGCCAAGTCAATGATGGGTGTCAGAGGGATATCGAAGCCGAGCAGCGACGCCAAGTCGTCCAGCGGGATATGCAGCACGTGATAAGCGCGGTAGATGAGCCAGAAGGCGGCGAGAGCGATGGTGGCCGGGCGGAAGCAGAAGGTGAAGGGCACGACGACCGTCTGTAGCATGGAGAGTAAGGGGGAGGCCCAGATGGTCGCAACGGCGGGCAGCGAGCTGGAGAGGGATTCGGTTGACATGCTGCTGTCCTCCGCTTCGGCGAGGTGGAGGTGGAGGTTGAGGTGGGTTGGAGGAGGGGTGGAGGAGGTGACAGTGACAAGGGGGATGGGCGTCACCAAACTCAACTCTTCGCACCTTCCATCTTCTCCGTGATCAGGTCGCAGAAACGGGAAGACCAACCGGATGCACGAGATGGAATTTGACATGTGCTCGCCCGGCATTCAATCGGCACTGCCGAGTAAGCCGAGGTCGGGCCGAGTCTTCGAGCCGCACGCAGTAGTCAGCCGAGAGGAACATTTATTACAGTCATGGGAAAGCACACGATCAGGCTGGCTGCATTTGAGTTATCGGGTATTATTCACCCTATCTGCACCTTAACATTGGGTGAGCCTGGTGTGGATACGTCCGTAAATCACAAGACTCCAGTACACGATTATTCTATCTTTATCCGCTCCTCCTACTGTACCTCCACTCCTCCGTCCACCCCAGTAGCCGATGACGTTAGGTGCGCGTGTGCAGGTCGGGTACATCGGACAACATCTATGCGAGCCTCTACGTACTTCTGCTTCTCACACCTGACTCAACCCGTCATATGAGTTAATTGGCGTGCGC
>JAVRRR010000081.1:26132-42206 GCA_035927975.1 Rachicladosporium monterosium | reverse complement strand
CCGGAGAAGAAGAAGGTGGTTGGTTGGCCGCCTGGGCCTGCTCTTCCTGTCCCTACGACAGGATATGGGAGGGAGGGGTTGACGGGTGCGGAGGAGGTGGAGAGGTGGATGAACGGGGCTGCTGGCGGGGATGGCCCGACTCCGGCTGGCGAGTTCGTGGCCGAGCCCGCGAGCAACAAAGGGATGACTGACTACGACGCCTATATGTCCGGGCAGTTCCGCACCGATGCACAGGCTGCGGAGGCTGGGGAAGCGGCTATCTCGGCGATGTTGCCGGATGATCTGGGAGCTACGGGGTTTCCGTTTGTGGCGGTCGAAGATTCGGTGTTTCCGGGCGAGGTGACGGCGGAGGATGGGGGGATGGTTTTGGGGGAGGCGGAGAGTGCCGAAGGCTCGCTACAAGAGCAAGTCGTTGTGGAAAGCCACTTCGATGTCGGTGTTGGGAACGCCGCCAAGCAGGACCTTCCTGCGGAGGTGGTCCTAGAGACCCAGGATGGAGACGCCACGCAGCTAGCCTCGGACGCTGGGATGGGCCTCGAGGCGTTCATGAAGGACTTGCATAAGGCGGCGATAGAGCCATCGGATTCACTGACTGGAGTCCCTGAGGCCGCCGCGGAGCCCTCGACCGAGCTCGAGATGTCTGATCTCCCGACCCCCGAGACGCCGGCGGTCGATCTGGGCAAGAGCGTACTCGGGAAGCGCAAGGCTTGGCCCACTACCGCTATAGCTGAGCCTGAGGCTGAAGCCAACTCTGAGGCGGATGACGTCGAGGAGAAGAGTCCGAAGCATGCAAAGCTCACTACATCCGAGGTCGAGTCTGAGGAGCCCGAGGAAGAGCAGGAGGATCTCGGGGAGTTCCATGATGCTCTTGCCGGTGATGAGATGATGGTCGATGGAGACGAGTCGGGCGGAGCAGGCGAGGAGATGGTTACTGGTGATGCGGAGGAGACTGCTGATCAGGCCGAAAAAGGTACGAGGATGGAAGTGGTTGTCGGTATGGAGGAGCAAAGCAGGGCCGAGACCGCCGTGGGCGTTGAGGTGTCCGTTTGAGCACCGGATCGATGAGCTCGGCAGAGTTGGGGTTTTCTGAAACTTCTACCATGCTCGGATCCTACGGGTCAGCTTCCGGCATAAGCCGCATGGTGATGAGTCTCTTCTAGCATAACGATGCCATCTACGGTAAGTCTGGCAACGGAAACATTTTGCTCACGAGTTGCTCGTCGAGTCGACACCCGGCACATATAGGAGGCTTCTCTAGATTTTACCAACGGTATCTTTCAGCAGTAGCAGGCAGGCAGCTTGCTCGCCACGGTATGTACAATGGCCATCACAAAGTGCAGCTCAGCTTAGGAATGATTTCCACCTCGCCCAACTCATTACATGGCCCACGCCTCGTCCTTGAAGTGTGGCCAAAGTCGATGGGTCGTGTGCAGACTGGTGTGGCGCGGCAGTGTATACTGTACACACGATCATGATATCAAATAGAACAATCAAGCCTTTCAGTTACTCCTGGCCCCACCCTTCTCCGCCCGAATCTCATCCATCTTCTTCACCCTCAGCTTGAACTCCTCGTACTGACATTTCTCGTAGCTGTGTCTTTCGTCCTACACATCACCCACATACACATTAGCATAATGTTCGTGCATGTAGCCGAAACCGGCCGGTCTCCCCCAATCGCACGCAAGGTCCCTCTACCGGTGCCTCCGAAAGGCTTCGGTAGTTGGGGAAGGGGTAGTCGTACCTCGCATTTCCAAGGTAGGTAGTACTCATTGTATCGGCATTTGTTCAGCGGGATGAGGAGGTTGGCGCAAGAGTCGCGGTAGGCGAGGGGGACACGGGCCGCGGACATCTCGGCGCGGGTCGCTTCTGTTAGGTGGAGGGTAGGACTGTCAGCGATTCATTGCCCTTTGGAGGTCGCCTTGAAGTGTGTATTTAGATTTGGGGTGGGAGAGGGATAGAGGGGGACGTACGGGCGGGAGCGGCATGAGTCGTGTCGTGTCCACCCATGCCTACAGCCTCTTTCATGCTCTCAATCACCGCCATCTTCCTGTCTACTTTGAGTCGTATGTGCTCCAGCTGCAGTCGTTGGCATCCGGAGCATTGAGGTCTGCATTTCGAGCCTAGCTTGACGGGTATCTCCAGATTCCGGGCCGGTCCACGTACGCGAACACCCGACGCGACGCCCTTGTGAACGCGTTCACCAGCGCAAGTTCACACCTCAGCCTCTAATTACACTCTCGCACGTGCCCTGGGTGGAGACAATAGCCGCCAAGCGCTTCTTCCTTACGTCGGCCAACATCGAATAGCAGCAGCGCATATCAAGGCCTACCTTATACTGTACGGATTAGGTGGTCGTTATTATGGCCAACAAGGCAGGCCTGAAGAACAGCCAGACGGTCTACAGTGCCACATACAGTAATGTACATATCCCCATGACCCTTTCGTGCCTTCCTCTGTTGACCAAGCATGAATGTACCAGGTCCCCGTCTACGAGTTCAACCTCCCCCCCAACCATGTCATGCGCCGGCGCAGCGACGATTGGATCAACGCTACCCACATACTCAAAGTCGCCGACTACGACAAGCCCGCAAGGACCCGGATTCTGGAGAGAGAGGTGCAAAAGGGGGTGCATGAGAAGGTACAGGGCGGGTATGGGAAATATCAAGGTGATTACAACCGCAGCACCGTCAAGATACCATTGGGCCAACGCTGACGGCATGGTATTGCGTGTACGCAGGCACCTGGATCCCCCTCCCCGACGGCCGCGAACTGGCAGCCAAGAATGGCGTCCTCGACAAACTCCGCCCCATCTTCGACTTCGTCCCCGGCGACCGCAGTCCACCCCCAGCACCCAAACATGAGACCGCGGCTTCCTCCAAACCCCGTGTTCCGCGCCAAGCCGCAGCACAGGCACGGAGAGCAGCCACTGCAGCCGCCGTGCAGCCCCCATACCAGCACGCCCAGGACTACGAGCAGCTCGATGTGCGCACGCAGGAGGGCGCTGAAACACCCGCCGAGGATGCGCAGACGGTAGCGAGCGAGAGCCAATTCGACGAGTATGAACACCAAGCGCCTCCCTCGCGGAAGCGCAAGCGTCGCCCAGGAAACTCGCCTTCCTCCCCCCCTCCCCCTCGCACCAGCCAGGCCGATCGAGAGCACTACATGTGGGCGGACGAAGTCCTGGATTACTTCATGCTGCAAGACCCATCCCTCGACTCACCTCCATTAGCCTATCCCGCCCCTCCCAGTAACGCCAGCCTCAACCGTCCTATCGACGAGAAAGGACATACAGCCCTCCACTGGGCGGCAGCAATGGGCGACATCGAAGTCGTCAAGGACCTTATCCGTCGCGGCGCCTCCATCGATTCGCAATCCGCCACCGGCGAGACGCCCTTGATGAGAGCCGTGACTTTCACGAACTGCTTTGACAAGCAGAACATGGAGAGGCTGGCGGCGTTGCTGGTCCGCACGATAAACATGCAAGACTGGACGACCGGGTCCACGGCTTTCCACCACGTAGCGGGTATCACGCAGAGCAAGAAGAAGTACGAGTGTGCGCGCTACTACCTTGACTGCCTCTTAGCAAAGGTGGTCGAGATGCTGAGTCCCAATGACGTAGAACGGGTACAGCCCCCTTCACCTTTCATCCTCCCTTCCCCAAACCCACCTCGCTAACCACATCCCCACGATCCTTCAGGTCCTAAACGAACAAGACCGCTCAGGCGACACAGCCATAACCATCGCCGCCCGCCACGGCGCGCGCAAATGCGTCCGCAGCCTCATCGGCCGCAACGCCGCCGTGGGCATCGTGAACCACGTGGGCGAGACGGCCGACCAGCTGATCGTGCAGCTGAATTTCCGGCGGCAGGAGAGGCGGCGCGGGGTCGCGGGGGGAAGTAGTTCGCCGTTTCAGGGCGGGCAGGCGGGGGGTGGGGCTGTGAGGGCCGTTCCTGCGCTGCGGGGGGTGGGGTTTGGATCTGTTAATGGCGGCCATGCAGGAGGAGGAGGAGGAGGGGAGGGGGGGTTTGCGGATTTGGGGCTGGGCGGCGGGGAGGACGGGTGGAAATCCGAGGCTGCGCTTACGCTTACGTCGTCGATCTTTCCTTCTATGGCGGCGAAATCGCAGCTTTTGGCTCGGACTTTCGACGCGGAGGTTAGGGAGAAGGACGCCGAGTTAGCTGAGGCGGAGCGCGTGGTGAGTGTTAGGCAGGCAGAGCTGGAGAGTATGCGGCGGCAGGCTGAGGAGCTGAGAGCGAGGGAGGTAGAGCAGATGGGCGAACTCGTTGGGAGTGAGTTCGGGGAGGAGGATGAGGAGAGGGTGCTGAGTGAGTTGGTGGTGGAGTGCGAGGGGTTGGTCCAAGAGGAGGCTGGAGAGGTATTGAGGGAGCTGATTGCGGCTGAGGAAGCCAAGCTCGGTCTTCTCCCCGGGAGCCAACTCGACAGCGACGGAGATCCGGATCTG
Source organism: Rachicladosporium monterosium (assembly GCA_035927975.1). Classification (NCBI taxonomy): domain Eukaryota; kingdom Fungi; phylum Ascomycota; class Dothideomycetes; order Cladosporiales; family Cladosporiaceae; genus Rachicladosporium; species Rachicladosporium monterosium. Next base: position 37,744 of record JAVRRR010000081.1, on the reverse strand, counting down.
AAGGGCGAAGACGGACTCAACGAACACTTCCAGCTTGCGCGCTCGCTCCTCGCGCTCCACGGACAACGCCAGGGTCTGCTGTCGCGGATCGTGGCTAATCTGGCGATGGCGGGGTATCGGAGTAATGATGCTGAGGCCCGAGAGCGGAGGGGGATGTATAAGAAGTTGATTGAGGGGGCGCTGATGGTGAGGGGGGAGGAGGTCGAGGGGTTGTTGCCGGAGATGTTGAGGGATCTTGAGGAGGGGGGTGTGGGAGGTGGGGCAGGGGGGTTTAGTTGAGGGGGATGGAGTTGAGGAGCGTGGAGGCTATGAGAGATGGTAGAAGGACGGGACGGATGTCGTGGCCGTGGAAGACTTCACAGACGGCAAGGATTTGGATATGAGATGGACATATATGCGTCGACGAATACGTTGTCGGGGAAGGACATTGGCTGGAGCTTGTATATTTATGTCCATTACCGCATTCAGTGGTCTATAAGACACACAAGGTATCATCATATCTCATTTCCTCAAAACACCATATATCCACGCTATCGAGCAATCCAGCCCCCAGATCAAGACCAGCATCACCGCCAGCAAGTCCCCTCAATCGAAACCAATTGCTTACAAGAACCGCAAGGGTATCATCGTAGACTCCCTCATCTGCTAGACCCACCTCCCCGAGCCATCGAGCGTCCACCCGAACCCCCAGCCAAACCCATTACCACCTCCAACCCCTCCACGCGCATCAATCCACACTGACCGTCTCAAACTCCCTCCACCTCCCCAGATACCTCCCGCCCTTCCGATACTGACGCAGCATCCACTTCGCAGCCCAACCCTCGCACTCCCCGCACGTCGGCGCCTCGTTTCCTCCCCCTCCCCTCCTTCTCAGAGCAGAGGGTGGACTCCACGCCGGGTCGAAAACGAGAAGATGCCGCTTGCCCGAAGTGGAGCGCGAGAGGCCAATGATGGTTATGGAATGCCCGGGGCGCTGGAGGAAGATGGGGGGGCGGGTGGTGGAGATGACACTTCCTCCATTTCCCTCGCACTTCAGTGGGGTCTCGTCTGAGATAGCTTTGACTGCCTTTCCGTCTGGAGGGGCAGAGAGGGCACAGGAAGAGGAGAAGTACTCCTCGACCGAATCCAGCAACTCGATCCACGCTTCGGGACCCTTGAACACGTGGCCTGTACACGGTACACCGAGACTCAACAGGAGAGCCTCCGCTTCGGGGGTCCCGATGAAGGTCGTTGTGCCTACTAGCCTGCCACCTAGCTGGTCGCGGGAGTGGGCGTTGAAGCCTTGAGTCCAAGCGCTTTCTATCAGACTCTGTAGTTGAGGGATGGTGAATTTAGTCTTCAGGAACTCAGGTTCCCGCAGTACTGGTGAGGTGGCTGGGAGGACTGATGGGAGAGCTAGGAGAAGCATCTGCAGGTTCCGGTAGCCGCACCATTGGCCCTCGGTCGGGAAGATTTTCCAGACTTGGGGCGTCGAGGGGTGGCTGAGGAAGGCTTGCTGGAGGTTCGGGGAGTGGGAGAGGAGGCGGGAGAGTTGGGGGAGGACAGCGGGGAGAGTGTTGGTGTCCGTTTCGGCGGCGAGGAGGGTGGCGGTGCGGGGGGAGATGGGACTGGGTTTCATATCGGGAGCTCAACTTGAGTTATTATCATCGGGTTTCCATTGCGGCGGTTCGGAGATGTATGAGTGGCGGTGCTTGATCTGTGGGCGCAGAGAGGCAGATCTATCGTTGGTGTCATTCAGATGGCTGGGCGGTCCACAGACAGTGGTCAGCACTCAGGAGAGCGAGTGTGTCTTGAGGAGATGTCGAGTTGGCAGTCGACACGGCCATCTCGTCACGTGATAGACGGCTCGATCCGGTTTCGTATTCAGGGCACTCATCCGGTCCTCCGCTCCATTTGCCTTCCTCTTCGACTTCATTCCTAGTAGGCGAAGCTTTCGATGCTGCCGTCCTGCAGTGCAATGGCCGTGGAACATGCTACACTCGATTATGCCTTCCTGCGTCGATTGGTGACCGGTTCAGACTCTGGGCATTCGTCAAACCCTTAGACATGCCCACAGGTGATCAGCCTTGGAGTCTTGACGTGACGAGCTTCGTGTTGTTTTTCGAGGAACCTACGCTCCAATAATAGCAATACTACAACGCTTGGGGGGGCAGAGTTTACCCGTCGATGGATGTAGTGGAGGTGTTTTCGGGTCAAGATCGCTGCCCAGCTTCCGAAAGACGCAACTCCAAACTCAAACCACCTGGCTGCAAGTGGGGAGAACAGGAACACAACCACCACATCCCAATGCCAAGCTACACCAGCGCCCAGTAGACCGGCAGAATGATGGCGACAACAATGACTCCTCGGGTGTACTGGCCCCGCATTACCCCTCCTTGACCGTCGTACATACCGTGCGAACTGTCCGTCCAAGATGGACTCAACTCCAGAGTCAACCTCAGGCAGAGCACCATGAGACTCGTACACCATCTCGCGGCGCTTGCCACTTTGCTGGGGACGGGCAGCGCTTCAGTCAGCGTAAAGTACACCGGACAAGCTCCCACGGGCTACGAGGTCACCTTCCGCTACACCAACGCCAGCGCCCACAAAGTCCAAATCGCCGGCGGTCTCCTCCCCTTCACAGATCAATTCCGCACCACGCCAGCCTTCAGCGCGGCTTACGACCCACATGACTACCGCCCGGGAGACTTCTTCGTCTCTGGTCTCAACGTCAACACCACCGGCAACCTGGGCCCTCAAGGCAATTACACCGGGTTCTACATGAACAATACCGGCAATGGCCATTGGGAGTGGACCGCTCCGTTCCCGTCTGGCACGTACTCGTATGCTTATATCATCGACTGTGATCTGGGTCCGCGTTGTGCAACGACGGAGCCTGGGCAGGTGCCGGGTTTGACGTTCTACAACGACCCCGAGAATCCGCCGTTCCAGAACGATCATTTACAATTCAACCACTCGATCTTCCAGGTGCCGTACGACAGGCAGTATCAGTATGATCCGGCGCTGAATCTGGACTTCGATTTTGCGCTCCCAGTCCCTGCTGGACACCAGGGCAAAGCATTAGCCGTGAACTACAGTGAGTCGGTCGAAGCCTCCATCGTACTTATCGATAGCCGTGAGACTCCCGCTAACCCCACCCAAGCCTCGCCCGGCTCCACCTACCCAGCAAAAGACATCCACGACCTCGCCCTCTACCTCCCCCCGACCTACGACTCCAACTGCGCAACCCCCTACCCGGTCCTCTACCTCTCCCACGGCGGCGGCGGCACCGCCTTCGACTGGCCCAACCTCGCCAAGGCCTTCAACATCATCGACAATCTCATCTTATCCCAATGGATCCCGCCCACCATCGTCGTCTGCCCGGCCTTCTACAACCTCGGCTGCAACGACTCGGGCCCCATCCCGGACCTCATGATCTGCGTCCGCGAGAACTACCTCGCCACGCTGCTGCCCTTCATCGAGTCCACGTACCGCGCTTCCAGTGACCCGGACCAGCGCGCTTTCGCGGGTCTGTCGTTGGGGAGTGAGTTGACGTACGAGATGTACATTAACGCTACGACACACTTTGGGTATTTCGGCCATTTCTCCGGCGCGCGCGGCCCGGCAGCCAGCGACACGAATACGGCGGGATATATCAGCAATATCTCCGTTGCCGCGAACCCGGCGTTAGCGAGCCGCGGGGTGTTTGTCGGGTTTGGGAATTTCGACATCGCGTTTAGCGATTGTCGGAGTTTGGAGCTGGCGCTGGAGTTGGCTGGGGTGGGGTTTCTGAGCCGGTTTGTGCCGTGGGGGAGCCATTTTTGGAATACGTGGCAGGATACGCTGTGGTATTTTGGGAGGACGGCGTTGTGGAAGCAGAGGCCTTTTACTGTTGAGACGGCGAGGAGGGGGAGGGTGGTGTATTGAGGGTGGGGTATGTGGGAGAATGGGTTAGGGTATCGGAGTGGAGCGTTACGTGCAGACGGGTTCGAGTACAGTGTTCTGCAAACAGCTCCGAGGGAGGTTTGTTTTTGTCTCTTCATCATGGTTGGGATTCCGGTAGGCCACGCGCCATGGAGGTACTGTAGTGGCAGCTCGGCCGAGACAAAGCCGCACGTCGTGCCGTTTAGGAGGAGCGCCTGACCAATGGGTGTCTAGAGCGAGTCTTGACAGTCCGGCAATGCGCTCTTGAGTCGTGCCTCATCGTAGCCACCCAGAGTGCTTAAACGTCGTTGTTCCGCGATGATGTCTCATTATTGGCCCGCAATGTATGTAGTCGCTGGAAATGCAGCCTTAGGTGTATATCCCCAAAAGGAATGACGATGACGTGCGCTAAAATCGGAGCTGAAATCTGAAACCGGACCCTTTCGGACATCAAACGCGCGCGCGTCGGCGATCCAAGCGCGTCAGCCCAAACCAAGCTTTCTGTCGCTTTGAGCTTGTTTCCATCTTACTTCTCGAACTCTCTCCCATTCACTTCCTCAGCCTCACGTTCACATCCAACACCAACTTCCATCCATCAAAATCACATACTAGCCACTCGTCCACAACGACCAAGAGAGCAATCATCACAATGGCCTCCCTCACCACCAACAACAACGCCATGGAAATGCAGTACAAGCCCGCGGAGCCCATGCAAGCCTCGCCAAGCACCGCCGCGCAGGAGGTACGTATCGCGAACGGCCCGTCTAAACCTACAGCCATCATCACCTACATGTGGGTCCCTTCATACCCTTTGGTCTGTCACTGACCGAGAGTGGCCATATAGAACGCGCACACCACCGACTGCGAATCCCAGCAGCCGAAGAAAGAGCGGACCTTCCTGGGGATGAGGGGTGGAGGGATTTTGCGTACGTATCTCCCATACCATCACCTTTCCAGACTCACGCACCCTCCGCACGGTGCTGTCGTGCGATGGGCTAGGCGCGAGGGAGTTGTAATGGGTATACGTTTGTTTGTTTGTGCTGTGCTGACTGATGATGGGTGATGGACGTACAGTCGACATGTGCGCCTGCTTCATCTGCTGCGAGTGCATGGACGGCTGCTGCCACGCCATCGACGACTGCTGCTGCTGTTAAGCTCGCCCAGGCAGACCATCAAGTCCTACGCGGAGGTGAAAGGATGAGTGGTGGCTGGTATGGAGGCGAGGTTCGCAGGAACTAGTGGAGAGGAAGGCGAACGTGATACCCTGTGAGCGGGCTGGGGCGTGCGGCGGTGATGCCTACCCTGGAGCGATTGATTACTTTGGTGGATGGGTTGACTTTTGATGCCTATCTGAGCACGCGTCGTTGCTTCCTGCTTTCCTTGGGTCTATCTCAAGTGACACTCATCCCTGTGTGGACGCGTTCCAAGCACATCGAGCGGCAACACTCCCGTACCAGTGCTGACGCAATGACGGATTGCGAGGCATGCGAAGGTAACCCGTCCTTGAAGCATCAACCTGCCAAACTAAGGTACATGTTGTGATTTTGGCACTCCTGCGCGGGCTCAGCTTACACAGCTTTCATTCGTCTGCCGATCCTGCTCGCAGCGTCGTCCTTCCGGGCTCAGCCATCCATCTACTGTTCTGGCAGGCGCCGGAGAGAAAGCGTATGCAGCTAATATCCCAGCTTTCATTTCCCAGCTTTCTCGACCCAACGCCGTCGCCCCATCCATCGTGATACAGGAGCTTCTCTAGCTGGCGAATCGCTCGCAAGTGAGCGAGTAGCTAGATGCACCGGAGCTTGCAAAGGTCCATGGACTTCGCGCACGCCTTGCCATCACTGAAAGGCACGCTCGCGCTGCAGGAGCAGTATTCGTTGGCCATGCCCTCGCCTGCGCTTCAGAAAGTCGACGCCTCTCCTCACAGCCAACGCCTCAAAAGACGTTACCTAGCCATCCCTCGTCGTCTCTCTGTGCATGCTGAGACGCGTAGAGCACCTCCAACTCCCTCACCGCGACGCCGCATTCCCCATCGCAGCCGCCACCACAGCACCCGCTCTCGTCCTCGGATTAATCGACCGCGCACACTCCATACAACACCCCCCACTAGCATGCATCCCATGCCTGGCCAGCACCTCCCCGACAACCGTCTGCGTGCGCTCCAGCATCCACTCGAGCGCCTCCTCGATACTATCCCTCGGCTCGCCCTTGAGCATGATCTGGATCTCGGTGTCGGTGACTTTGCGCTGGACGAGGAAGGCGTAGTGTTGTTGCAAGGGGAGCTCTTCGGCGCTGGCTTGGCGCGGGGAGGTGTGTTTGGCGAGGATGAGGTGGATGTCGTCGTCGCGTTTGCGGGGGCGGAGGATGGCGGCGTTGCCGAGGATTAGGGCGGGCATTTCGAGGATGCTGCGGTGGGGTGGGGGGGCAGGGGTGGGAAGGTGGGAGTCGCCGTTTGTGAGGGTTGCGGTGTAGGCTGGGGGGTCCATGGCGGGTGGGGCGTTGGGTGGTGGGGTGGGTGTGGTCAGTGGGTGGAGTGCTGGGAGGTGGAGTGGGCCATTGTTCGAGTGGAAGAGAGGATGCCGGGCTTACGTAGGCCTGACGGTGGAACCTGAAACGGGGACTAGGTTGATCGCCGTGATATGGGAGTTTATCGGCGACGGATTAGTGCCCGGGGTAGGACATGAGGTGTGAGGCGGCTGTGCTCCATTGCACTGCCGACTTCAGGGATCTCCGCATCCCACGCGTGATCCCCCTCCGCGGCGCTCTCATCATCGCGTCCAGGTCATCCAGCTTCTGCTCTCGAGGTCGTTCGTGTTCGTGGGGATGGTGGAGACGAAGAGACAGATTCACCATCAAGACGACCGGGACACGACTTGCCCCGCACCCTGGCCGAGGAGCCCGCTGTCGCCGAAACGGGCAGCTGCAAATGCCGACCTCACAGCTGTTACATCCATTATTCCCATTGGGAGGAAACGACCTCACCTGCAGAGTGAGGTCGTCACAGCGATAACGGACGGGCTCAATAATAATCATGTGCAGCGGTCGACTTGTCGCTGTCAACGCTTTGTACACCTCTCCAGCACGCGTCGGGATGATTACCATAGACCGTAAGACTTGACCTCTATCGCTTCTTCTCACTTCATTCCATTCATCACCAGTGTCCCGCACACACTTCATGGATGCAAAATGGCGGCAGAGACCCCAGACCCCAGTCCTCGAAAGTCATCCTTCGCCACCACCATCTCCGAGCCAACAGAAGCTACGCCATTGCTGGAAAGGAAGAAATCTTCCATCTCCATACTATGGGACCAGAGCACAGTCTATCGCGTGCTACTCACCGCCTTCCTCGTCTCCCTCTCCTTCGGCGTCACCCAGGTGCCCCTCATCTACGTCTTCGGCGTCATGACCTGCGATGAGTACTACCGGCACCACGAATTACCTCCACCGGGTCCGGGCTTTGACGCGCGATGTCAACTTCCAGGGATCGAAGCCAGTACTGCGCGCTCTGTGGCCATTCTCGGGCTCAGTACCACCTTCTTCGGCGTCGCCAATCTCTTCTTCACAGGCTGGACGATGAAGGCTCTTGGTGTCAAGAAAGCGCTTCAGATCACGGTATTGCTGCCTGCCGTCCGCTTGGCTATCCAGAATGTCGGTGTCGAGACTGGAGCAGGGATGGGTATCCTCATCGTCCAGCTTTCCCAGATCATCACTATCATCGGTGGGCCGGTAGGCTATATTCTCGCTCTCAACAGCCTCGCCACCGAAGTCGTGGAGCCCGCTGAGCGAACGGCTACACTCGGCCGGCTGTCCGGATGCGCCATGTTTGGTACCTCTCTAGGCTACCTCGCTGGTGGGCTCATCGGCGACTACCTGGGTATCATCTGGCCATTCCGTGTGACCGTCGTCTTGTTCCTCCTCAGCGGACTCTACATTCAGCTTTGTCTCCCCACCATCCACAACAAGCAAATCGAGAGCAAAGCCGCCATGAGCTTGTCCACCTTCTTCGATCCCATCAAGATGTTCGCGCCAGAGAAGTGGGTCCTGCCAAACGGCAAAGTGAAACGTGAATGGGGCATCTTACTCCTCGGTATCGGCACTTTCCTGGGTGTGCTGGCTACGAGTTACATTCCAGTACTGCTGCAGATGTACTCGACAGACATCTTCAACTTCGGGACGACCGAGAACGGCTTGCTGATCAGTCTCAATTCCCTCGTCCGAGGCTTGTTCCTCACCCTCGTCTTCCCCATCATCATATCCAGCGGGCGCAAATGGCTCGACAAACGCAACGAAACCTCGGCGCAAAACCAACTCTCCGCCTCCGAGATCGGCATCCCCTCTCTACACACAGAGCCCGCCCAAATAGCTACCAGCGCCAAACCAATGCCCGAAGCAAACGAAGCCACCGATCCCCTCAACCCAGGCCACCACGACAACAAGACCTTCTCGCCAGCCAAACCAGCCTCCCTCCACTTCGACCTCCTCTTCACCTCCTACTCCCTCCTCCTCGACGGCGCCCTCACGGCCCTGGCAACTCTAACCACGCATCCCTGGCAACTCTACGCCCTTGCCGTCATCCTCCCCCTCGCCTCGGGAACCGGTCCCGCCGCAAAGGGCAGTATCCTGCAAATGTGCAGTCCCGCGCAACGCCAGGATGCGCTCGCGGCTATTTCTTTGGTGGAGTTGGTCGCGCGGCTGGCGAGCACGAGTGTGTTTGGGTTGGTTTTTGCGGGGTTCGCGGAGCGGGGGATGGCGAGGTGGACGTTTGGGGTTAATGCTGTGGTGGCGGTGGGGGGGTTTGGGGTGTTGGTTGGGGCTAGGTTTCCGGGAGTGGGGAGTCGGAGGTTGGTTGAGGAGGGGGGTGGAGAGGAGGAGGGGGTGGAGGGGGGGTGAGGAGGGTCTGTTCGTTGGGTTTCGGCACTGGAGATGCCAAGACATGACGAGGTGGTGGACTGTGGGTGTTCGGACCTGTTGTCTGCGGGCACCACGAAGCTGGGTACAAGACTTGGACGGATTCGGGCGTTCTATCGAAGATGCGTCCTGCGCCCGTTTCGGTCGTCAGAGTGCCAGACTGCTTCAAGAAGCACCAAGGACGGCACTCGACAAGATGGATCCGGCTCTTCTCCGCGTCAACCAAAACGTTGCCGCCTCGGTCTACACCATTCACGATCGCACGACCCACTCTGATGGAACTACAACGAATGCCCACCCGCCGGAGGTCGACCTCGTTCCAGCAATCGTTTAGTTCGCGGGTATCTTTACGCACTCCTCCGGCTCAACACTGCTTTCGCTACTACGCCCTCCAACCTCGTTAGGTCCTTCGACTACGTCGGCATAAGGACAATATCATCCCCGTCCTTGCGCCATGGGAGACCGAGGACCCGTGTTGACCCTCTCGCTTTCAGAGTCGCGGAAGTCCCTTTCTCAGTAAGGACTCGGGTTAGACTCAAGCATTAGGCGCAGGCCGGGTTCGCAGGGGCTACTGGCGTGGAGCGCAGTGCTGATGCGGAGGACTCTTCGGCGGGCTCTCCTTTGAGGGAGTGGGACTTGAAGTGGTGTGCTATTTCGCCTCCCGTCTCGAGCGTATTGGCTGGCGGGTAGTGGGCATTGGGCTGTAGGCGGTGTCGGCTGGCTTGTCCTGATCATGCAGCTTCACACGCGCAGTAGTTCCAAGTGGGAGCAGGCATTGTCGTCGATTTAGGACCCTTATATTTACAGGTAAACATGTACATACTTTAAGGGACGAGGCTTTCGTGGAAAAAGCCTTGTTTATTCACGCTTCTCGGTCCGGACTCCGAACCCTCTCCCTCCTTCTCCCCAAGGCGAGCTTCCACGCCCTGTCGAGATGGCGGTAGTGCCATGTATGTGGCCCATGTCACGTGTGCTATCCTTCGAGCTGTACCTTTTTAGGTATACGAAGAGGAAGAGATGCGCTGCGAGCCTGCGTACGACTACGGAATACGACACTGCACGTCCAATAGGATTCGCCGCATCGGGATATCGTCGTCCGCTCCGCCTTGCATTTGGGAAGTCCACACGGGTCGCTCGGCTCAAACGGCATCCTTCTCCAGATCATCTCCACACGCTACCAGCCCACCAGCCAAACAAGAGGCCATGCACGTCCACACTTCGCGGTGGGGATTGAGGGGACGGTCTAGCGAACCAACTCTCGTTTGCAAACATTGGTAGATCAAGATCTCTCTTATACAGACTCACAACAAACAGGCTGCACCTGCTATACCGGTACCACGACCACCACCCACGGCCTGAAGACCGTTACCTCGGATCCCTACCAACCCACCCACCCCCCGCCGTAACCGACCAGCCCAATGGGTGTCTCATCCTGGGTGATCCCCGTCGCAGTCCTGTGAGACACCCCCCCACACCTTGCGGAAAACTCCCCCAGCCCCGACTAACTCCCATCACCACAGCGGCGCCATCGTCGCCCTCGGCTTCGTCTTCGTCTGGTGGTGGTTCCCCCGCGCGTGGAAAAAGGGCGACCAGAGCGACATCAACGAAGTGAACCGGCTGAACGGGCCCGAGCGCGAGGAGCAGCGGAGGAAGAACCGCGAGATTATCGATCGCCATGTGAGGGCGCTTGCGATTGAGAGGGGGGAGATTGTGGATCACGGGGAGGGAGGGATGGGGGCGCCGCCCCCGCCGGCGTATGAGGCTGGGAAGGGGGGAGGGGAGGGGAGGGGGGTGGGGGTGTGAGAGGAGGTGTAATGGGGGGTTTGGGTGTGATGGTTGTGAGAGGGGTAGTGGGGCGTCTTTCGGCGATAGGCGCATCGGCGCACAGGACAAGAGGAGACATGCGTTATAACTACACCCCTACAGTTTTGAATGGCGTCATGAAATCCCGGCTCGGAAGATAGGTATGAGTGCAACGCCAGTCCGATCCCCACGGTCACGACTCACAGCACGAGAGATTGCGTGACTTCTCCGGCGCATCCCCCGCCTGTCCCTCCTTCCCTATCTACGTAGGAGGCATACTCGCCCAACACGTCCAACACAGGTACCACCAGACCAGAGCTAAGGGAGTTCTTCAGATCCATGTTGCGGATGTATCTGTACGAACACCTTTCTGCGCCGTCCACCGCCGGAGAGCTTCCCTGGCACTGTGGTGGCGCACGGAACATGCCAACGGAGGTTGCGCTCCTCGATGGGTAGGCACGTCGTTGTAGACCGAGTCTGCGTAGGCCGACACTGCATAAGGTACATGTATAATGAGAAACCTGAGATGGAAAAACAAATATGGAACCAATCACACCTCATCATTAGCGCCGGGTGGATCCGCACATTGAAGTCCTCCAGCGTCTGCCAGCACCTCATGCTCTCAACGACACCCAGTATCTCTGGAAGTCCTTCCTCAGACCTGTTCTATTCTGGTCCTTTGAGATCCCCGAGCGAACCCAGCCTCCGAAACGGCATCTCGACTTTCACCACAATCCAGAGCTTCGCTGATCCCATCTGCGGACGTGCTATGGCTACATGCACTCTCGATACCGCCTCGCTGCTTCCCGATTCCGCCGGACGCTGTCACGCCGCTGTGTCCAGACCGCACGTAAGTGGATGCTGTGTTGTTGTCCATGGTGGAGGTGGAGAGATCCGCCGGGATCTCCTGCTACGGCAACGCCTACAGGATGACGCTGTGTCTGTACTCCTTCTCTAAGCTCAGCGAGTCTCTCTCTCTCTCTCTCTCTCGCTCTCTCTAT
>JAVRRR010000076.1:15633-26022 GCA_035927975.1 Rachicladosporium monterosium | reverse complement strand
CGTCTGCTCTTCCCTCAAGAGCCTGAGTACCATCGTCTGCTTACGCCACCGGACGTCGTATCGTTGTCCGAGCACGCGCAGATCGAAGCGCGTATCCCGGAATTTGTCAGAAGCCTGCGAGATCTGGATCTCGACGTGGGCAAGCTACGGTCGACGATGGTGAGGCCCATGCTTCCGGTCTGGATTACTCCTGGACGCGCTCTCAATAATTCATCGATCACCGGGACGCTGGAACACTCTCTCGTCGTTCTTGCTACAGCGTCCAATTGCATGAGCGGAGGATCGCACAGTGGCTCAAACTATGTGCAAGGAGCCGCCGACGATAGCGAGAGCTGGGCCCTTGGGCTAGGCCCCGCCTTGTTCTGGGCCAACAGTGCGCTGCTCATGACTGCACCAGAGAGTGAGCTGCCAGCATTGATCGAGGGGATCGTGGGTGAAAGTGCGAAAGTGACTAGTATGCGACTCCCGACACAGGTCAAGCCGGCGACCAGCCTCTGGATCGCGAACAGCGCAATGGCTGAAAAGGTGTACGCGGATTTCGATATTGTCATCTGCTGCGGTGTGACTGTGAACACCATGCTCATGACAGCACTGCAATCCAGCTACGTCCACCTCGCCTGCAGCAACGGCAAGAACGGGAGCCGTCAGCTCAGAGCGGAGCTGCCGAAGCTACGGATATTGGCGAGCAAGATCTCGCAAAGTAGTAGGATCCTGGTAGCGTGCGAGACCGGCAAAGACCTTGCAGTCGGCGTCGCGTTGGCCATTCTTTGCTCGTTGTATGGCAGCGACGGTAGGCTGCGCCTTGAATCGACCGGCGAAGTATCCGACTACGTGAGCAAAACACTGATCAAGCACCGCTTGAGCTGGATCATGGTGTGCATGCCTGACGCAGCGCCGAGTCGAGCTACCCTGCAAAGCGTCAACGCATATCTTATGGGGTGACGAGCGACCTGCCACCCGAAAAGGACTGCACGCCAGTGAGCAGCGACGCGAAGACGCTGGGTACCGCGCACGTCGCCGCCTGCAGGCCGAACGCCTAGTCCTTCGACACGGATCGCCCACAAGTGGTACTCGCAGACGTCAACGATGCGATTCAGTCGACGTCGTCGCTGTCCTCGTCATCTTTCAGCCACTTCGACATGTACGGCCCATCCAGCCAGTACCCCAGCCGCTTATAGTAACCCCGAACACCAACCCCGGAGATGACAGCGATCTTCTCCGAACCATGCTCGTTGCGCGCAATACGCTCAGCCTCCTCCATAAGCAGAGTGCCATACCCCTGATGCTGGCTCTTGCCCTTCACGCGCTCATGGATCGGTACGGCGGAACCATACACATGCAACTCCCGAATCAGACTCGTCGGCTGGCCGACAAGCTCCTCGCGGTACGTGTACTTCTCAGTGCACTTCCGCAGACGAAGTAGCGCGATCAAGATATCCTGTTTAGGATCTTCGTACGCTAGGAAGGTCTCCCAGCCTCCGTTCGCAGCGTAGTCGCGGCGTACGAGCTCGACTTGGTTGGGTCGGATCTTGTGCTTGACTTCATTGACACCGACCTCGCGGGTCCGTACATCTCGACAGGTGGTCCCGAAGTCCTTCATTCGAGCCAAGGCGAGCTCGCGGAGATTGCCGTTCTCGACACCCGAGGTGACGAGCGGCATTGGGATATCCCGTTGCACGCGGTAAATGCGGGTCCAGGGCGGTATGAGGGCGAGGATGCGCGCCACGAGGTCGACCAGGACATTTGGCGTGTAGTTCTTGTAGCGACCCGTTCGCCACAGCTCGTATAGGCCTGTGCCGCGGATAACGAGTGTAGGGTATATCTTGAGGCCGTCGGTTCTGAAGTTCGGGTTCTCGAAGTACTCTTGGAATTGGAAGAGGTCTCGCTCAAGGCCGACGTTGGGCAGATCGGGCATCATATGCGATACCACTTTGAAGCCTGCATCTTTCGCCATAGAGAACGTCTCGACGACGGCTTTGACAGTGTGGCCTCGATTAGTGTCGCGAGCCACGTCCTCGTAGAGCGATTGCACACCGATCTCAAGCCTCGTGCATCCATAGCGCAGCATGTCGGTGAGGTGGGGAGGCAAACAGTAATCGGGTCTCGTCTCGATCGTAATTCCAATGCACTTGGTAGTACTCTGCTCACCCGCCATCACCGCCTCATCAACGTTGTTCGTCTGATACCCCGACAGTGCATTATGCAGCTGCGTAACAAACTCCTCCCTATACTTCGGCGCCAGCGACATAAACGTCCCACCCATAATGATGTACTCAACCTTATCCACACTATGCCCCAAACTCCGTATCTGATCCACCCGCCCTCTCGCCTGCTCAAAGGGATCGTACCTCGCCCGGATGGCTCTCATACTCGTCGGCTCGTACCCAGTATACGACTGCGTGCTGTACTCGAAATCGCTATCCGGGCCTCCGGGGCAGTAGACGCAGATATTGCCCGTGTAGGCGATATGCGGACACCGATGCGGCTTGCACATTACCGCCACCACGGCGATGCCACTCGCACTCCGTATCGGTTTCGCGATGAGCTTCGGCAGGATGTATTTCTTGTATTGCTCCGGCACCGCGGCGATGATGTCCGTGAGAGGCGGCTGGCGGGAGAGGAAGTGCTTCTTGGCGACTTGGCCGCGCAAGGCGTTGAGGTTGATGTCCTTCTTCGGGGTGCCTGTCTGCTGGGACTTCTCGTGGTCTTCGACGAGGGCGTTGGCGACGTCGGCGCATGCTCGCATGTATCGTTCATTTTCCGGTGCGAGTTTGGCGAGTTTGGCGGCGGGCAGGCGCTTCTTCTTGACCGTTTCGGTCTGTGTCTCTGTCATTGTGGCCATGTCGATGTCCTGCTCCCCTGACTTGTCAGGTCTTCCGGGTGGTGTGCAGATGATGGACTGAAGTCTGTGCAGGGCTGCCTAGTGGAAATGTTTGAAGTTGAAGTTGACGTGGGGTGGTGGGGGACAGTCCCAGTCACCTTACACGTTTGTGGGACGACGAGACATTGCCACCTACGGAGGATGTACACTATGCACTTGAGAGGTCACGGAGTGAAAGAAGTAGGCGACGGAGCAATTCGTTTTCTCGCTCTGTCTGAGTATAGTAGCCACATCTCAGGCCTTGAAGCTTTTGCTAAGAATACAGTAGTCGCATTAGAGCATTCTCCTCCAGCTCTCCAAGGGACCCTGCCGTCCTTGTAAAGTACTGCCGCTCGTGTACGATTGCACACCGCAGTATCCGTACCAGCCACAACCCGGCAGACTTGAAAACGCCGCCCGCTAAGATATCATCTCCCAAGCCAGTGCCCCTTCATCGAAGAAGGTTCACCCGGGCTAGAGATGATCAGAAAAGTAGGCCATGGGCCATGATGTCGTCAGTCGTCGGTTCAGGCACGCTCGTATCGCATGTCATTCTGCTGTAGCTGTTAGCTCATACTCCGTGGTGTCGCAGATGTACTCACCGTCTTGGTGAACGTTCCGGCAGCGTGCACGACCTATTCGAAATCGAGAGGCGGGTCGAAGGAGTCGTAGCCGAATGGGAACTGCTGGCCGTCGGAATGCGGCGTGTAGTCGACGTCTTGACCGCTGTGATCACCCTCGCTCGTGATGTTACCCGGAGCCTCGAACCCGTTGTACCCGTTGTACCCGCTATCGAAGCTGTCTAAGCTGTCTTCATGGAGAGGAGCGAGAGGCATAAAGCCGGTCTGCGCCATTGCCGGTGTCATGCCAGTCTCGGCCGGGCTGATAGACGTGGGAGTGACAGTCATGCCGCTGGTGTTGAACACGTCTCCGGGACCTTCAAAGCGAGTGTGGAGATGCAGATGGCCGTTGTGAGGAAGCTGCAAATCCTTGTCGGTCTTGTTGACGGCGGCCTGATCGTGCTGGAAGCTGTCGCGGCGTGGCTCTTCGGCTCCCGCAAGCGAATTGTTCATGCGGGAGTCAGCAACGGTGTGCATCGCGTCCGATACTTGAGCTTGGTAGGTATGGTTGATGCCAGCAGCGCCAGAACCGAGGCTATTGTCGGAGTCCATCATGCCCGTATACCCACGCGACATACTGGCAGCGGGAAGGTACTCGTAGCCGTTGTACGCCCGCATTTGCGGCGGTGGCAGTCCGGCGAACTTGAATCCTCCCATGCCATTATAGATGCGGCTGTCTGACTGGGCGTATGGTGTGGTATTGCCGCTCTGATGGTAGGAGTACCCGGGCGTTGTCACTTGGGAGTAGTTCTGGAACGGACGATCGAACAGAGACGTGCCAGATGGTAAGGCTTGGGTGTAGAGGGAGCGGCCTTGCGACAAGTCTGCAAACGTCAGTCCAGCTTGAAACGGGGTAAGAATGCTCAGCCTCTTGGATTGCGGCGTACCATGACCACCAACGTTCTTTGATGGCGTGTCGAATATGGATGTGCCAGATGGCATAGCTTGGATGTAGAGACTGCTGCCTTGCGACGAGTCTGCAAACGTCAGCTCAGCATAAGAGGGGATTGTACCGTTCAGCCTACGGTACTGCTGCTGGCCCAGCCCGGCGAGCCCGTTGAAGTTTGGTGTAGCTTCGGCTCCATCGTGCTCGGTCGGCTCGCGGTAGTTCTTGACTTGCGAAGTGCGGAGGTTGATCTTTGGCTTCTTCGTTGGTGTCGGAACCTCCATGCCCATGTCATTGTCAGGCTCGTTAGCGAAGACACTGCTCTTGTTACGCCCGCGCTTGCTCCCACGCGAAACTGCAGTCTGTTTTTTCTCCTTACCAAAATCGCCATCCTCATCTCCGTCCTTGATGTCCAACACGGACGTGGCATCATCAACACCGTCTCCCTTCTTGCGCCTGCCACCACGAGCTGGCGTCTTCGCCGTGACAGCCTTGACTTTGACGTTCCTGGCCTTCGGAGGCTTGATGTACAGCAACCCACTGCCTGGACGCTTGACGGGCGTGGCATCAACCTGCTCCTCGTCGTCCCGCGCGTTATTGGCTGTCCCCCTCTTGCCGCGGCCACGAGTCTGAGGCGGTGGGCCACCTGCATCCTCGACAAGATCTAAAGCCTTGCGACGCTGATTGCGCTCCATCTTGGGCGGAACCGCCAATTCGCGATCCGTGCGAGACTTGTACACTTTGGAAAGGTGCTGCTTGATAGCCTCACCGGAGATGTTGTGCTTACCCATAAGTTCACCAAAGTGCTCAGCAACTTTGTCCCACGGAATGACTATGCCCTGAGTACCGCAAATGTGATCAACACACAGAAGGACGAGCTGGTCCTTGTCGGCTTCTCCGTGTTAGCGAATGTGCTGAAGTGGGAGATGGCGGACAGATACTCACGGTCCCATCGGACGAGCTCGCGGCCGGCGGCGCTCTTGCGCTTAGGCTTCTCGGTCTGAGGGATGTACTCATCGCCCTCGGGGCTGGCCTCGAGGTTGAACTCGGGGCTGTCCTCAGGACTGAGCTCCAATTCCTCCGGGCTGGGAGAATCGGTATCCTCCATGTTCTGTGATGGTCAGTCTCGCGCCTCGATGGGCATGTGGTGGTGGTGTAAGTCAAGGTGCAAGTCACGGTGCAAGTGCAGGATCTGCCACAAGTCGCGATTGGAGCCGCAATCTATGAGCTTGCCGGCGAGCGGTCTGTGCGTTTCGCGTGCGCGAGCTGACCTTGTTTTGCTAGCTAGCTGCACACGTACCTGTGGTTGTTGTCGTACTCGACTGAATGCGATGACGGGAGACGTGGAACGTCCTGCGGGTCGCGGGCGTCGAAAAAGATCACTGGGACCGGCGCGAGTGCATTGAGTCGAGGGACGAAGTGATGTTGTTGATGTTGTTTGTTATTTCGTGATCTTCGATCACAGAACGAGCGCTGGTTCGTCAGGGTTGCCAAGCTCGAGTCTGCCAAGCCTGCAGGTCTAGATCACGCTAGTGATCTCGTGACATCCGAATCCGGCAGCGACGACGTGACGCCAATGCCAGTCTGCGCTAAGCTCCGGCCAAGATTGCGAGACTGCCACGGGCCGTTGCGGGAGCAGGGTCCAAGAAGCATGTGATCGCGTCTCGTTGATGACGTCTCGCCACTGCGATCATGTCCCAAAGAGCCTCATGATCGCTACCACTGCCTCGTCCCTCGTCAACGCGGAGGAGAGCCGCCCCGGCACCAGCAACCCCCGGCCTGAACGCCAAGTCTTGGTCTTCCACCCCAACCAGAATCTGCCCAACGCCTGACTCTTCATCTTCTCGTTTTCAGCACCATTTACAGCCCCATTCACGTCGCTTTCTGCCTGGCAACACTGCCAGGCGATTGCGTCTGTTATTTGTGCCCGTCCGCCAGTCGAACGGCTTTTCGTGCCCGAGGTGCAGCCTTGACGCAGCCGGAGGCGATGCAGCTACCTGGATATCATTAGCAATTATGTTCAATTGCAGGCAAGGCCGAACATACCGATATTGCTTCCTACTCTTGTCAACCATATGGCAGTCTCATGGGGTGGTTACGCCTAAGGTAGTTGAGTAAGTCGCTGCTCGGTCAGATAAATGGAGGGCAACAGGAGTCGACGACGGGCAAGCCTGGATGGAACCATGTTACGCGGGTGTCTGCTTTAAAATTCTAAGATGGACAGCGACCTGCGAGGTACTGGGAATTGTATAGAGCTGCAACCTATTGCTACGTTGCTGCTTCCGCTCGGGTGCGGGTTTCCCGGTGATTACAAGTAGAAACTCCGTGCCTCGATACTCGCGTGCCAATATCGGTACATCCAATACTTCAAAGCTTTCAAGACGCTGATCAAGGACGAAGAAGAGAAAGAGAGAGGTGAGGTGACGTTGGAATGGAGTCCGGTTGCCAAGGCACTAGTCGACGGGGACACGCTTGTGGAGGTTCCCCGAAGTCGGCTCCGCTGCCGACCCCCATCTCCATATCAACTTTCTGCGAAGTACATGGAGGTATTGTGGTTACAGGAATTCTATTCATGCCTCTGCAGCACCATGAAGTTACGAGTCCTCTCGATCGCGCTGCACTCGCGCTCCAGCGATCTCAAATTCACGTTTTTGTCGCAAGCCGGTCGTGCAATCTCGCTCTCCTCGCACTTCCATGCCAGCAATTGATGGAGTGCCTAGAGATCCTGCGAAAGGAAGTATCAGTAATAAGTAACAAACTGTGCAATCAAGGCGTTGCCATACCCCATCATCTGCTTCTACCTTCTCAGCTTTGACACGCCTCTGACCAGCTTCAGCCCCATCTTCGTCTTCCTGATCAGCCGCCTTGCGCTTCTTGGCGTTGCTCTTCTTCGCCGGCTGCTTCTTCCTCTTCGGCGCTTCCTCTTCTTCATCCGCCACCGCAGTGCCCGATGCGTTTGCTACAGCGTCGCTGTTCACCTTGTCTTTGCCGGTGGCTTCCTGGCCGTGCTTGAGCTTCAGACGGTACCAGCGTTTGCTCCTGCGCAACACACGTTAGTTGGTTGATACGGAGGCAATGGGGGCATGATCCTTACGCTGCGCCTTTGGATACGATGTTGCTCTTGTCTGCGACGACTTGCCAGTCGATGGCGTTTGTACCGCCTAGCTGCTCGATGATCGCCATGAAGAAGCCCTCATCGGTCACGGCTGGTGCGCTCTCCTTGGCCATGTTGTGCGTTCGTTGGTTGTGATGTGGGTAGTGTGGGTTGCGGATGCCGAAGAAGAACTGGGTGCGGAGGTTCGTTGGTAGGAAGCTGAAGGTGCAAGACTGACCTGTCTGAAGTGAAGTTGCACAGGTGCAGTGAGTTTCAAGGACCTCACACGTTGGAGATATGTCACTTGCATCAAGCCGCTTTGGGTTAAGACAGCCTTGTCAAACGGCGCCGTACTCTCCTATGCTACGATCTGCTCCGGCTTGCTACTGAGATGAAGTCCTTCGCCAAGCAGCGTCAAATAAGCTCGCCCTACCGCTTGGTCTGCGACTGCCTCAACCTCAGGTGAATTCATCCTCCGCATTTGGCTCCACCTTCGTAGGCGCCTCGTCATCGCCATCTCCCGCCTTCATTTTCTTCGCGCTACCCTTGCCCCCCTTTTTCGACGGTGACTCCTCGTCGTCGCGATCACCCTCCAGCTGGTGCTTCTTCGACTTCGGCGTGGCGCCCTTCTCAGGCTTGACCTGAGTAGTCGTACCGCACTTCAGCAGCAGTTCCGCTCCACCAACCGTGTCCCAGTGGGCTTTCTTGAGCCGGTAGTATCTGCTCTCACTGATTCTTCTTAGCGCGGTCTGCAACGATGAGGGTCTGATTGTAATTACGCTGCTTTAGCGCTGGGAAGTCCGAGGATGTCGGCGGCGACTTGGAATCTCGCCTGCAAAGCTGTTAGCTGAATGCGCGGGACGTCTAATCTTCCAATACGGACATTGCCTGACTTGGGTGCATGGAGCATGAGGAACAGGAAGGTCATGTCGTTGACCTTGGTTGGCTCTGCCATGTTGCTGATGTTTGGGGTAGGATGTCGACGAAGAGTAGTATCTTGCACGTCGATGTTCGGGACTCAAAGCGCGAAGGTAGGAGGTTTTAGTGTTGGTGAAGGGACAGGGAGGGAGAGTGTGAGACCTGGTAGGGATCTAGAAGGTCATGGTAGGTTGAATGTTCACATGTGGCAAAGCGGCTCTCGGGGTTTCAATGCCCGTAGAAATCAACAGCGATCACTCACTGCGCATATGAGGTTGATGGGTCGTGAAGAGGTGAGGAACTCGGGAGTGAAAGATCGGTTTCTCTCACCAAGGTTGACTGCGATTCTTGCCTTTTGGGGGACGCTGACACCTTCTAGACGGAGTAGTTCATGTGAGATTGACGAGAAGTACTCGCTTTCGCCTCAGTCTCTGCCTGGTCGCGAAACCCCATAGCCTTGCACCTCATTCCGTTACATGGCCTTCGGTCCCAGTGTCAATGCCCAGCACTGGTTGATCGACCATTCGCTTCGTCCGGCTGAAGGCCACCATGTTGGATACGGACTGAAAAGACGCGTCGCAGTCGCCGTCTCAGCTCTAAGTACGTCTAGATACCTGTCAGGTTGACAATCCTGTGCCGCGACGATGGCGTACTGGTCCAGGTATGCCTTATATAAGTGATGAAGCTGAGCATAGGAGACTGTCGCCATCGGGCCGAGCGATATCGGAAGCCGAGCCGGCGGCGCAGCTGTGTTGGTGATCTGTATACCACACGCTTCGCTCGTTCATCTGAACCACCACTGTGTATCCTCACTTTGGCTGCCTGTCACACCCGAACGTCTGTGGCGTAGGTATCGTTTCTTGTTTTCCTTTGCCTTCGCCTTTGTAATGCACACCTTCACATTCTTCATCTAAGTTCTGCCTGACCCGAACCTGGCCGCATCCGGCCCGTGGTGAAGGTGAACTACCTTATCCGCTTGAACCTAACGGATTTCGCCCTACCACTCTTGTATTGTCTTCCCAACCTACGGTACCACAGATCCCGTCTATTGACTCACCATCTCTTCGCAATCCTAAGGAGCAAGCGACACTTCGCCGCGTCACGATCGCAGGCAACCGCTCGCTTGCCAAAACCACCCAGACCTCCCAGCACCCCGAGATACGAGTGACTCCGTCATTACTGCAACTATGGCGGAGAAGATACTGATGAACGAGTACAAGGCCCTAGCCAAGGAGACCTGGACGAACATCTCTCTCATCAACGAGAACATATTCGAATGGAACGCCGCACTCATCGTTCTCAACCCCGACTCAGCATACTACGGCGGATACTTCCAGGCTAAGCTTACATTTCCTCGCAACTACCCCTTCGAGCCACCAGACTTCCGCTTCACCCGCCCTCTGTGGCACCCGAACATCTACCCCGACGGCCGCCTCTGCATCAGTATCCTCCACCAACCCGGCGAAGACATGATGAGCGGCGAGTTGGCAGGCGAGCGCTGGAGTCCCGTTCAACGCGTCGAGAGTGTCCTCATCAGCGTGCTGAGCTTGCTCGACGATGCGGAGGTCAGCAGTCCTGCGAATGTGGATGCGGGCGTTATGCTACGGAAAGACCCAGAGGCGTACAAGGAGAAGGTGAAGCTGGACAGGGAGGCGAGCAAGCAAGACATTCCCGCCGGCTTCGAAATGCCAACGCACGAGAGCGCGTTCAAGAAGGAGGAGAAGGTGGACACGTTTAGCTGGTCGGACAGCGAGGCTGAGGACGATTTCGGGGGAAGTGACAGCGACGAGGACATGTTCGACAACGACGGCGGTGAGGTTACAGATGGTGAGGAGGGTGAGGCGGAGGAAGATGAGGATTGAAAATAGTGATCTGAGGGATGCGAAGCGAAACAACGAGTCCACGAAGCTTGAATATTCAGCGTTGGAGTTACGGCGTGGGCGGCTGCATTGCGGGCGGCATACGCGTTGGCCTTGCTTCCGGATATCTTGGAGCTTACAAGGGCGCGTGG
>JAVRRR010000075.1:8562-22607 GCA_035927975.1 Rachicladosporium monterosium | reverse complement strand
GGGAACTTGATTGGAACCTCGGTGTGTCGGTGAGTGAGGTGTTTGGAAAGGGAGGTGCAAGTGCCAGACGTCCAAAGAATGCTGGCTGAGGTGTTTCACTCTGCCAGATTGACCAATCAGACATCTCGGCATCTGGTACCGCCACTAGTCATGCAGGTACCCGCAGACCCTTGCCAGATGTCGTGGGAGCTGAGACGGATCGACGCCTCTCTCCCAAACTCCATGTCCCAGCCATCGGCGTCTCGCCCTCGAACATCTCATCATCATCGCATGGCAGCCGTGGCAGCACGTAATGTGATGAGATCTTGGACGGATTGCGCAGCATCAGTGGACAACGCAAGTGACACGGGCACGACTCTTGGTATCGCTGCCGTGGCACCGGGTCCAGCGTCATGTCCCGACTTCGTGCACCATCTTCACTCAGCCAATCCGGACGAGCCGCTCAAGGTGTTGGTGATCTACGACGGGGATGGTATAGATGACACGCGACCGTTCCAGCGCAATTTGTTATATCAATTTCAAAGGCCAACCACCGTGATCGGCGATCGCTGGTGGCTATTTCGGGTCGGTGAGGCACGCGAGCGCTTGTCGGCACTCAAGTGAGCTGGAAGGCTTGCGGGTTTCGCAAGACACTTCGGCGCTCCATCACGAAAGTAGGTCATGGCAGTCTTGTGCTCGCACAGGTCCAAGACCCGACCCTGTTACCGGAGATTAGGCAGGCGCAAACGGAAGACCACGCAGAAGCTGGCGTGATCGTGCGGAACGTCGTTCGCAGGACCTGGGCGGCTACCTGCATGCGGATCTCGCACAAACGTAGTCGGGTCCTGCCGACCACGCCGAATGAAGGCACGAAACGCTCCTGGTCGTGCAATACATCTCCTGGGAGCTGCAAGTCCTGGGTGCAGCCAGGTGGTGAGGATACCGAGACTGGTCTCACAGGCCGACCCACAGCGAGGATCCGCTCTCGGTCTTCCGTCGTTCTGGCAGAGTACGGAGCTTCACCGTCGCTGTCGGACGACCAACGTGGTTTCGGTCATCAGGGACTCTTTCCGATCTGAATGCTTCTTATCAGACAGATACGCGCCGAGTCGGTACCACATGTAGTGCTTCTTGCGACAAGCCCAGCATGTTCAGCATTATTGGTGCGCCATACTCAACTGGTGCAAGCGTGACATTGTACTCCCGCGGCAGTCCAAGAAAGTACGACAGCCTCCCAGACACGTTTGACCTCGCGAGAATCCATAGGGTTGCCGATAATCTGTGACGCGGAGATGGCTGCTTCAGTCGTCGTCATCATCATCGCCGTAAGTCACCAGTACGGGTGCTTTTTTCTTGATGCCCATCAGTAACGAGGGCGCCTTCTTCTCCTTCACTTTCCGCAGAAAAATCGGCAACGGCGGTGGTGGCATGGCAGCCGTATCCTCTGACAGCCTGCGCGCACTGTCCACGCCTCCCACATCTTCCTCCTCGGGCCCCACAAGCTCGATCGCGGCATCCAAGTCTAACCTCCTCACCCGCTCCCCAGTCGCACTCATAAACGCCCTCCGCGCCTCCTCCTCAATCTCCCGCTCCACCCTCTCCCTCTCCCCACCACCCTCCACCTCCCTGACCCCCACCACAGCCGCCCCCTCCACATCCGCCCTCTCGCGCCTCGCATTCACCATCCGCCGCTCATCCAACGCATCCGCGACCGCCATCTCCGTCCGCGCATCATCCGTCTTCCGCTCCAACTCAACCATCTTATCCCTCTCGCTCTCCTCCCTCTCCAACCGATCCAACCTCTCCTCGTCCGTCTCCTCCCCCAACACTCTCTCCCTCCAGACTTCAAAATTCCGTTTCGCGCCCCTCTCGCACTCGTAATCCATATGCTTCGGATCGGTCTTGAACGTGATCTCGGCGCTGCATCGCGTGCAGCGGATGTAGAAGCGGTAGATGGTGATGGCGTAGTACTTCTCGTCCGTGGTTTCTTTCCGCGCGTTGAACTTGCGGCCTTTGTAGATGTACTCGCCGCAGGCGATGCATTTCATGCTGAAGGGGGCCATGAGGCGCACGACTTGGACTTTGAGGCCGGTGGGCTTGGGGCCTTTGCGGCGCTCGATTTTGGCGGGGTCGAAGTCGGGGGGGTAGTACTGGGGAGGGGGTTAGCTTTGGTTGTCATGTGCAAATGTAGGATGCATAAGAGCGTGGCATGCGTGGTCCTACCTTCTGTAGCACCTTGCGTTCAGACATGGCGGCGGTTGCTGTGCTGGGAGGCTAGGAGATCGAAGGGTGGTATTGCGGTGTGTTACCTGTGTCCCGATCTCTCGGCAGGTCGTCGACCCCAGAGTGGCTTTGTACTTGATGTTCGCAATTGGATTGCCTCAAGAGAGTGAGAAGTGAAGGGGCGATCGATATATTCCTGACTCGGGTGTTGATGTTGGTAGGGCTCTCGGAGGCAAGTCACCCGGCTGCCGAAGACGCTCCTCGTTCAAGAAAGCGCGCCTTCATCAACAGACGAGTGTTTGATCAGGTACGTGCCGGAGACGCCGCCCAAGTCCATGCAATGCAAGACGAATACTCACCAAAGAGAGCAGGTGCTATTCTATCGAATTTCCTACACTTAAAGCTGCCCGTCAGAGATGCACCGGGCTAGACAGCAGCATGGAAACGTGGATGCGTGCGTGGAGAGACGAGGCCGTTCAGAAGCATCAATACCAGTCGGCCATATATGTCGGCGACAAGTTGCTGGCGTTGACGAGTACGCAGCAGTAGTTACATGGCATGCTTAGGTGTACTCAGCTGATAGCACCGCCTAGACTCCAACGAAGACGTACTCGCGCTCGCTCGCATCCACTTTGAAAACACCACTTACACACGAGCACTCTCTCTGGTGACCCGAGCAGACCTGGTACAGCGCGCACCTGCTCGCTACCTGGCTGCACATTGTCACATCAAGCAGAACCGGCACGAGGATGCGCTAGGCATATTGGGCGAGAAGAACCCCGCCCATCTCATCACAACCACCGACTCTGCGAGGCGGAAGCTCCAGGCGGTAACGAATGGCTTGACGAGCAAGCAACATGGCAAAGGAAAGGCGAGCAGTAGACTGGAGCGGGTGGACAGGAGTGAGGAGCGGGAGTATGCCGATCGCAGCGACGTCAAGTACGAGGCGGCCATGTGCTATCTGCGGGGCCTCTGCTATGCCAAGCGAAACGCTTTCGATCGCGCCAAGGATTGCTACAAAGATGCCCTGCGCATCGACGTGCAATGTTTCGAAGCCTTGGACCAGCTCATGAAGAACGCGCTCATGAGTCCCGGCGAGGAGTGGGATTTTCTGGAGAGCCTCAACTTTGACACCATCGGACCGGACGTCAGTGAAGGCGGCGACGCGCAAGAAGCCGCCGACTTCGTGCGCAACCTTTACATCACTCGCCTGTCCAAGTATTCCCGCACGGAAGACTTCAATAACGCCCTTGACACTCTTTCAACCCACTACCGGCTCTCCCAGAACCCGGACATTCTGCTCGCCAAAGCCGACCTCCTGTCTTCCACCTCCCAATTCGAGGCTGCTCTCGTACTGACCTCCTCGGTCCTCGACCAGGATCCCTACAACTTCGCCTGCTTACCTCTCCACCTCGCCCTACTGTACCAGCTCCACCACACCACCGCCCTCTTCGCCCTCTCCCACGACCTCGCCGACACCCACCCACTGGAACCCTGCACATGGCTCGCAGTGGGCACATACTACCTCTCCACCTCACGCATCCCGGAAGCGCGCTCCTACTTCTCCAAAGCCTCGCTCATGGACCCGCATTTCGGCCCCGCCTGGATAGGTTTCGCGCACACCTTCGCCGCAGAAGGCGAAAGCGACCAGGCCATCGCGGCGTACAGCACGGCTGCGAGACTCTTCCAGGGCACGCATCTCCCGCGATTATTCTTGGGAATGCAGCAGATTCAACTCGACAACCTGGCCATAGCGAGAGAGTACCTGACTAGTGCCTATGACATGTGCAAAACGGACCCTCTCCTCATCAACGAGCTGGGCGTATGCGCGTACAAAGAGGGAGACCTCGAGAGTGCAATCCGGTCTTTCGACCTCGCGCTCAAGATCGCGGATGATAACGAAGCGCCACCGCAGCAAAGTCGCGAGGCGCGTTTGAATCTCGCCCACGCGCTACGGAAGTCCGGTCGTTTTGCGGAGGCGCTCGAGCAGTTCGACGAAGTCATTCGATTGGGGCTGCGTGATGCTAGTGTTTTCGCGGCGAAGGGTTTGGTGCTTTTGGAGTTGGAGCATGCTTTTGAAGCTACTGTTGCGTTGCATGAGGGGTTGGCTATCTCTCCACAGGATCCGCTGGCTAGCGAGTTGTTGGCTAAGGCTCTCGGATTGCTGGAAGGGGAGGGAGTTCTGGGAGGTGCGGACGAGGAGGCGATTGATGTTGGGGTCAGGAACCGGGTTCAGGAGTTGAGGAAGGGGGATGGTGGTGGTAGAGCGAGGAGGAGGGGTTTGAGGCATTCGGATGCGATGGACGTGGATGGCGCGGCGGATCGATTGCGGCGGCCGCCTTAGGTTGGTATGGCTGTGGTCAGGTGAAGCTCTCAGCGGAGTGCTGGGGTTTGAGTAGTGAAGGGAAAATAAGGAAGGGAAGGCTTCTTGCATAGCGATTGGGGGTTTGCATACGGCGCATGAAGAGGGCGGCGATCATCTGATGACACGATGTGTGTGTCGACTGATCACTGAGGATGAGATTGGGACAGGCTGCTCTCTTTGAAGCAAGGTAGCCTCGGTCTGACCAACGCTCATGTATGCAAAGCTGTAAGCCTTGCCAATGCGCGATGTCTTCGACCTCGTTCCTCGTACTACTCACGCCTTCTGTCTCGGCAATGGAACGTGTCATTATCGAGGGGCACAGAGAGGCCGCTCAGCTACATGTACGCAGCACACTTCTTGGTCAGTTCTGAAGCTGACGGAATGCATTTGATCAGTACATGTCGGGTAGTAGACGTGAATTCCACTGAAATGAAGTAGAGAGCCTGAGGTGGAGCCTCAGGCTCACCTTGGACAAGATATTGGATACAACAACAACCGCCATCAAATCCGAAAGATACAACTAAGGTGCTTTGTGTCTCTCATCACAGTCTGACCAGGCTTTTCGGCTCCCAAATCGCAGCGACAAACAGCTCGCGACTCACGAGTCACGATATCAGCCCGCGGACGGCGTGGACCCCATTTTAGACCATAAATCTCGAATCCTCCTGCAGCCACAACGCCGAAGGAGCTGAGACCACGGGCGGTGCTGCTCTCGAATGACAAGGCTAGGCTCAGGGGACTCCAACTCTGACCAGTCACAGAAAGACAACAATCGCCTTCCATGTAGTGCGGTATCTGAGCACCGTCCACTCTCAGCCTTATTCTAGTAAGGCACAACTCTCCATGTTTCTCCATCCTTCTCTCCTCTCTTGTGCGACCTCACGCGGTGATGGACACGGCACGCTCCTCTGCGCTGCGCTGCGGTCTCGCTGCCCTTCTCTGCGTCTCCTGGACCCTCCCAGTCGCCGCCCAATGCGAGATCCCGCCCTTGGCCCTGGCATGGACGAACACGACAGTCACCTCGGACGGCCTGGGCGTGACCAGAGGCATTGAGATGGGCATTGGCACGCCGAACCAGATCTTCGCCTTGCGACCATACACCGCGCTCAACAACACCCGGGTGAACAATGTTGCCGACTGCGATTCGACTTCGAATGATACCTGTGTTGGGGGCGAAGGCGGGGTGTTCAATTCGCAGAACTCTCCGAGTTATTCGGTATCGATCAAGGGGAATTGGAATGGGAGTCAGGTTGATACCGAAGATTCTACGGGGTCTTATGTCTATTTCAACGACCGGGTCTCGTTCCAGAGCGCTGCGTCTGTGTATGGGTTTCCGGTGGTCATGGACTCGGAGCCGCAAGGCGGTATGGATCGCATACGCTTTCTGTACACCACTTAATGAAGGCTGACAGGTTGGCGGTAGGCTCCTTCAGCGGTCTTCCGATAGGAACCAACTCCTCCTTCCTCAGGGCGGCGGTTCATGGCGGTGTAGCGCCTTCGCAGGTCGTAGGCCTCTGGGCTGGCAGCAGATCACTTACGCCAGTCGACGGCCTCATGGTACTGGGCGGCTACGACGCAGCTCGTGTCAACGGCAACTTCACATCGTTTCCAGTCGCCGACGCATCCGCAGCGCTACCATGCCCTCTCCAAGTGAACATCACTGGACTGTTCTTTGCTGGTCAATCATTACTGGGCGACTCCCAGGCGATGACTGCATGCATCGAGCCGTACGTCCAACGCTTCGTCTTCACGCCTGCTGTCGCGCAAACCTTTGCGCAGATCACGGCCCAGAACGCGTCCTTGTACAAAGGCATGGATTACAACGCGAGCAACACTCCTCCCGGCGATCTTACCATCACCCTCAGCAATGGCTACACCACCAACATCACGAATGACGAACTCTTCACTCTCCGACGAGGCTCGGACCAGTACGGCCGCTACGCCATAACGAACAACTCCGTCGTCGAAGCCGGCATCTCGGATAACCGGGCCAAGAGCCCAGCAAGTCAGACACCGACTTTAGGTGGACTGTTCTTGACGTTCAATTACTTGGTCATGGACTACGAGAACAACGAGTTCCGCCTGGCGCTGGCCGTCGCAAGTGACGTGCAAACCGGCTCATCCCTGACTACCGTCTGCACACCAACTGCTACGCCCTCAGCCAGTCCCAGCCCAACACCCGCTCCCCCGTGGGTCTTTTCAGCAGCCCTACTCGCCTATCCCTATGCTGACTCGCGTGCAGACCCGCAAACCACACAGCCGCGATAGCAGGCGGAGTAGTAGGAGGCGTCGTAGGCCTGGCTCTGATCGCTGCCGCGATAGCTTTCGTTCTGTCTCGACGCCGTCGCCGCCAAAGGCAGAGTCCGACTGAGATCCAGCCGTCTATGCCTGAGATGGAGTCTCCCGTTATGAGTCCGCGGACGATGAGTGACGCCAATACGCTGCGGTCTCCGATGTTGCGGTGGGACTCGGTGGAGGCGCCTGCGAGTGTGAGTCGTTTCCGTTACTATGACTTATCTTGGAGCAGCGGCACTGACGTGTTCGCAGGAGAAGAAACAGGTATCCGAGGTTTATGAGATGCCGGCTTCGCGGCCTCCGGTGGAGATGGCGGATAGTAGGGTAAGGAGTTTTCTTCCACTTGTTTAGGCCTCCTGGAACTGACTTGGAATAATGCAGAATACTATTGATTGACACCGAGCTTGGGGTATCTGATCCAACCTCAAATAGAATCGACTTATGACATGCCAATACTCTCTCTATTGATACCGTGGCTTGATCCCATGACAGCGTGCACACGTTGTGCAGCACGATATGAATACTTGCTGAGGCTCTGACATGCGACTATGGCCCAACTGCCATACGCTGTCACCTGCTGGGGTCGATCACAGTCGACTACCGAATCCAGCGCCTGATCCCCGTCCTTGCCATACCCTTCCCGCCCCTGTTCGAGCGAAAGTAGTACGGAACCATATGCAACACCTCAATCACTTCAGTATCGGCCGCCGCTTTAGCCAGCGTCTTCCAAGGTATACTCGGCGCCGCCTTGAGCGACTTGACAGGTAACACCGAAGCGCCGCGATGCACATCTAGGGCGACATACTCCTCCCCCGTCGAAGGATCCTTGACCGCTCGCTCGGTCACCATGGCGTCCGGGTCGAGCTGAAGCGATTTGAAGTGGTCGTTGACCCAGGGGTTGTCGAAGTCCTCGGCACAGTAGATGATTGGGCCGCGTGCTACCGTGATCGTATCGGTGTTGACGAAGGGGTGGGAGGTCAAGATCCGGATGTCTAGCTTGATTTTGAGGGTGAAGTTGGGGTTGCTCGCGAGGTATTCTGCGGGTAGCGTCATGTATCCTTTGGTGACTTCCTTGGACGGCGGTGGCGGTTCGATCTACGACATGTCAGCGTCTTGCAATGGATGCACTTGTTGGTTCTAGCCTCGTGATGACTTACGCTCCAATCTGAAGCCCATTGCGGTATCCTCAGACTTATGGATACTGCCTTGCAAGAGGTGTCCAGCTTGAACTCAACGTCTCCACTCCATGGCCAGTCAGTGGACTGTGTGAGCGTTGATGGGTGATCCGCGGCTGTGAAGCCCAGCGTGCTCGAAGAGTACAGATGCACAGCGATGTGCTTTACTCCAGCTTCGGTGCTCGCAGGCTGCGAATACAGGTATCCGCCGATGATGGCGAGTGTCCTCATGATATTCGGAGGGCAGCAGGCGCAGCGAAACCACTCACTACGTTCGGCTGGGTTTACATCGCTCGAGGCCAGCTGGTTTACGTACGTATACTTCCGCCCATCGGTCGAGATGGCGGTCAAGACAGCATTATAGAAGGCCAGCTCCATGATGTCGGTGAATGAGCCGTCCAAGTCGTACTGTCACAATCAGGTCATATTTCAGCATACTGACACGAACATACGTACCTGCAGTACTCTCTCAACCATCATCATGATGCCGATGGCAGCGCAAGTCTCGGCGTAGCAACCTCCCTCGTCTGTTCCTTGTGGGAGGAAGTAGGGTATGGCAAAGCCTTCGTACTGTGGCATCGCACCAATGCCACCTGTGACGTACATCTTCGTTGACACCATGTCTTCCCAGAGCCTGACGATAGCCTTTTGCAAGTCGGGAGTGTTGGCCTTGTCGATTCGGACCATATCCGCAACCGCTGTCAGGAGATACATAGGTCGCACAGAGTGGCCTTCAACAGTTTGCATGTCTATGAGCGGGACAGACGCAGAGTAGTACCAATTCGACGGCGTTCGCTCCGGGTAGAAGTAAGGTCGTGCATTGGGATCATCGCCGCGCTTGTCAGCCTCCCAGTCGTAGTAATGGCGACCGTCCGTTCCTTTTGGGTTGCCGCGCTCGGTAATGAAGTACTTCGCGAGCTCGAAATGCCGTTTGTCATGGGTCCGCTCATACAGGCGTAGCAAGGCCATCTCAAGCTCTGGATGGCCCGGGTAGGCATGCAGCTGATCTTCGCTAGGTCCAAAAGTCTTGATCATGAGATCTACATACCGTATCATGGGACCCAAAAGCTTGTCGTTCTTGTAGTAATGCTCATGCGCCAAGGCGCCTTCCAGGAGATGGCCTGCGTTGTAGCTGCGGCGCGGGTCAGTCAAGTCGCTGGTATGAGGAGGACTCTGACCGAAACGTACAGCTCGCAAAAATCACGAATGTTGGTGAAACGGTTGGACGTCGGTTCGACAATGGAGTAGTGCAGGTTAAGGTAGCCATCATCATGCTGCGCATTGCTGAGCATGTCTGTAAGTTCTTGGACAGCCGCATCGACTTCGGCATCGTAGTCCGTGTGAAGGAAGTAGCAGGCGCCTTCAAGCCACTTGCCAATGTCAGAGTCCCTGTCGGTATTAGAAGGGCATTCTGACCCAACGAGATATCTGACTTACCAAAACAACCACGAACCTATCGGCCAGATTGCTGGTGGCTCATCGTAGACCGGCAGCCATTTCAGCTTGAAAGCTTCGTAACGCCCTGTACTCTTCAAGAAGCCAAGCTGCTGCTTCAGTGACGCTGCGGACGCCGTACGCCTTTTCTTCTCCAAGAAACTGTCTGGCGCGAGCTTGACGTTCAAGAACGTTTCCTGAGGGTAGCCAGCCATGGCGATCATTACTGGCCTGATTGAATAGCAGTCGTTGTTCTCTATGGGCTTCAGTAATAAGGCCGATGTGAGCCCACGATTTCGCTGCTGCCAGTGACAATCCGCTCGATCCACAGCCTTACCGGCTTCTTGCGCTTGACCGATGCCAGTGATCTACACCGTCACGGAACTAGCTTGCCCTTTGCCGCGCCATGGTTGGAGTGATAGTCGGGGAAGGGACGGGGACAGTTGCGGGGCCGTGACCGGAGTACATGTACGGACCGGAGTTGCTCTGTGTTAGCGTCCGAGACGTGCATGAAGCTGCATCGCCGCGACCCGTGCGCTCGGACACCATCACGAGTGAACAACGCAGCGCCGGACAATTCGGAGCCTTGTCGTTCAACTTGACCGCGCATTGGAAAGTGTCTTGACTTGATCTGGAGCGTAGCCTGGACGCCGGCGCTCAAACGCCTCCAGCTCCCTCTGTATCCTCTGGATCAGATGTGAGCTCCTGCGAGATTGGCCGATCGAGCGTGAGGAAGTCTTTTGCTCTTCCAAGCAGATCGGGAAGTAAGAACGATTGAGCGCCTCGCAGTTTAGAGAGTGAACAAAGCAGGCCCCAAAGCATCTCCTTGGCGCTGAAACAGATGGCAACGTGGCGATCCAGGACGTTCGGTCGCGCCGCAGCGTAGTCCAGGATGTAGGTCCCGAGGTCGAAAAGCTTGCGTTCCTTTTGGGACCAATCAGTACTGGAGCGCGAAGGCACTGTTATGGAGACTCACCATGCCGATTCCATGCACCTCCATCGAGCGCTGCGATACCGAAGCGATCGTCGACATGACCGACTTGGCAGCTGAAAGGGGGGCCTCAAGTGGCAGCGAATCTGCCATGAAGACGGTGTCCGGCAGCTGATATTTGAGCGCAATATGCCAAAGATAGCTACGCAGCCATTGCTGCGTGACGGAGTTGTTGACAAGCTGCGTCTCGTTGGCACCGACTGGAAACAGCGATGCATCGGAGAGGCTCCAGAAGCAGATGGGCACCGAGACAGCGTCCCGTGGCATTTCCGTATGAGGATTGCAAAGCCAGTTGTACAGTGACGCCGGTATGGACTCAAAGATGCTGATGATTCCGAGAAAGCCGTCGACTGGACCCGGATCATCGTGGAACGTAAGAGCTGGCTTAGCTACCGCTGCGTGAAGCGTCACAGGCCTTTGGTTGTGCAGGCAATAAGCCCTATGGAAATTCCTGTCAGCGAGCTCCGACAAGCCTGTGAGCGTGTCCCAAGTACCTCTCTAGTATGAATACATGCCAGTAAATGCGTCGCCGCATCTCCGCAGCTTCGGCGTCGAGGAAAGAGTATGTCCTTTCGTCGTTCAACCGGAGCGAGATTACGAATGAAACAGTCTGGCTGAGGTAGAACCATGCTTCGTCATGTTTGTCAAGGTTTGCATAGGCGCTGAAGAGAAAAGAAGACGTCAACAGCGTTTCTAGATCAGGCGCTGTGGCTATATCAAGCTGCTTGTTGCGGACAGTGAGAGCCGCAGAAAGGAAGTAGTCTTTCTTCAGAGGCGCACACACTCCGTCAATATCGTCGTCACCGACATCGGCGTCGAATAGCGAGTCCGTAGGTGCCAGATTCAGTTGAATGTTCGTCGCTGCGCACAGTGCAAGTAGTAGGCAATAGCTCTTGGGGGCCAGTATCTCATGATCTGTACAATACTGCCAGATGTTTGCGGGCCGTACTACCGGCCATATGGGTAGCATCCAGCGAAGGAACAGGTGGACGTGGACCCGGAGTAGATTCCCAGGGACGTGGTGGCTCTGCATGGGCGGTATTGCTGCGTCTCGAGAGACTGCGCCCACTTGCCATTGGCCTGACGACGAGACGGTGAAGGGCGATCCAAACGGTGCCGAAGCAAGCGGAGGCTCACTTGTAGCGTTGATGCTGGGTTGCTCTGTCGTCCGTCTACGCTGGCTCTTGGGAGACGCCGGACTCTGCGCGGACGAGGCATGGAGCTGCCGGCGTGTCAAGTCCGAAGGCCCGGTGCGCATCTTCCGTTTGACACTATCGTTGTACAAGCAGGTGATCAGACCCGTGCGGCATTTGCCACACTTCGGCAAGGTGCGATCGCACTTGAGCTTCCGGCGGCGACACGCATCGCAGGCCTGCGTGGGCGTGTGGTCTGCAGCCGAGGTCGACATTGCAATGCCTCCGTGGAGGTGCCCAGGGCATAGGCGCCGTCGCAGTGTCCTTCACGCAGGGATGGCTTGTCGCGGCATGTCGTGAGGTGAATAGAGTAGTTCACGTACTCCGCAGAGGAGATTCGGATGTCGGAGAAGTCCCGTCCACGTACGTCCAACTCTCCTTGTCCAATACCTCCCTTGGCTGCAATCAGCGTTCGTCTCCATCATCCACGGGCTGTGAGAGGAGGCTTTTGTTGACTGCACTGTGTACTTTAGTGTGTCTGCTGTACGGCACGTCACCGCCACGGTTTTGCCTCCGTTCTCACAATCTCAACTTCACCTGCACTCCAGCCTCTTCTGCCGGCATGCTCTCAAGCATCATCTCGCTCTTGTTACTCGTCGTTGTACCCATACTGACCCAAGCGCAGACATGCCCTGCAAGAGGGTTGTCCCCATGGGCATTGAGGCGTTTCCACCGCTTGATCACGTTCGGGGACAGCTACACAGACGAGAGCAGACTTCAGTACATGATTGACCACAACGGCACTACCCCTTCGCCGGGCACCTTCCTACCCGAGAGTACACTGCTCCGAACTTGGGCAAGGCACGTCGCAGTAGATACTGGCTTAGATTTGCGCAATTACGCCGTGTCTGGAGCGGTCTGCTCTAACCTCATCACACCCCGGCCTTTCCCACACATACATGGCGACTTTCCATCTGTTCTGGAGTACGAGATTCCGGCCTATCTCGCTGAACGGGATGCAAAGCACGACGATTATGGTCAGCACATCTACGAACCTCCATTCGACTCCACAGCTGCGGTCTTCGCTCTCATGGTAGGGACGAACGATTTTGGAAACATAGCCTTCCTCACCGATTCTCAAGTCGCTGGCAAAGTCTTGCGAGACTATACCCAATGCCTCTTTGACGTAATGGACCGGCTGTACGCTTCTGGGGCCCGGCACTTTCTCCTCTTCAATACCATGCCATTGCACCTCGCACCGCAGTACGCCAACGACACATTACACGGCCGACCCGCGACCCGCTACTGGCCGGATAAACCCAGTAACCTGACTGCGATTGCGATCAAAATGCTGCAGCAGACCACCTCCGCCAATGAGATCCTACGGTATCAAACGGTGTACGAAGTACTCGTCGCAAAACGCTATCCACGCGCACACGTTGCACTCTTCGATCTCTTCGAGCTGATCTCGGATATCTATGCCGACCCAGCTCAGTATTTAAATCGTTCCGTACTCACCAAGGCCAGCGACTATGAGCACCACTGCGATGTCGCTGGTGAAGTTTGTGCGTATGAGTACGACCACGCATACCCGGACTCATTCATGTGGTGGGACGAGCTGCATCCCAGTGGGAAAATGCATGAGATCATCGCGCAGGAGGTAGCTCAAGTGCTCGAGGGCCAGTCTCGGTATGCGTCGTACTGGTCAGATGGCGCTGATGGTCGTCAAACCGGGTAAGCATGCAACGGCTCAACTCTCGAGCGAAGTAGATCGACAAAAAATGCTTTGTTACTCATTCTACGTAAACTCACGTTCGGAAAAATCAAGCGCTGCATCGACGATATCACAAAAAGGCCGTCCAACCTACTAAGCAAGCGCCCAGAGCTGCGCGTGTACGATTCCTCATCCTTCATGCCTCCACCTCCATTTTCTGCGCCTCCACCACCTTGGTTGACACCTGGGCAGTATCCGCAACAGCAGCGTCTGCCATCTCCGTCGCATCAATATGCGTGGTCCCAAAGTCGCGAGTCCTAGTCTTCCGCTCGAACAAGGTGTCCAGCTCCAACGGAGTGCGACCCTTTGTCTCCGGAAAGCGAAAGTACACCCAGACGACCGACAAGATGCAGAAACCACTCCAGACAAGGCCGCCTTTTGCTTTCAAATTCCAGGCAAGTGGGTTTAGAATTGCCGGGTTCAGAAAGCTGGCTCCAATGCCACAGACGTTGTATGCGGCACGAGCCACGGCAACGGTCTTGTTCCTCAAACGGGCGGCCGGGACTTCCGGGACGATGGTGAAGCAAACGGGTCCGACGGTGAGGAAGTACAGCAGCATATTGAGGATCAGGATGCCGCCACAGGCCCAGGAGAGCTTGACGGAGGTAGGGGACGGGATGCCCAGGAAGCCAACGGTCAGGAGTGTCGCCAGCATGCCGACGAGGCCCCAGAGGTC
>JAVRRR010000074.1:1873-12484 GCA_035927975.1 Rachicladosporium monterosium | reverse complement strand
GCACCTGAGTATGCTGGCACAATACTGTGACAATCCTACATCTGCTCCGATCAGATACGCAAGGAAACCTCGACCTTGCTGTCATGGCGACACTGCAAGGCCCTGGATGGCATACGGGTGAAGTGCGACTGCGGAAGAAGCCGTAGCGGAGCGGACCACGGGACTGCAAGTTGACGACTGGAGCATCCGCCTGTCTCGCAGGCGCGGCAAAGGTCTCTAGGTAGGGCCTAGTCCATCCACATGCAGGAGAAGAACACTCGGGCATCGGGTGTGTCATCACCAGCGAGCCATCTAGGCAAGCCGATTTAATAGCCTAGGGGTGGAGCGCCTTTTGACGATACGAGTCCGTGGGCCATCCACCATTTTGCTCTCCTCGACGCATCGCCAGTCAAAATGCATAAGGACAGTGTACCGCTTCTACCTTTGGTACTGACACTCAGCAAGCTGACTTTGAATGTATAGCAAGACCGTCCTCCGCTAATCAACAGACTTCACCGGTTCCATCAAGGGGCAGCGGTACAAGCAGCGGTTTATCCCTCCACATTTGCAAGGCAGCTTCTCCGTTCGCATGTCATTACTCTGGAAATATGGGTCCCCGCCCACAGCCATACGAGCCTTTGCGTGATGTGGCGGGGCGTCAGATTATGCCTCACGCTCCAGGCCAACTTCAGACTGTTTGCTTGTACCCCGGGGGATCAGGCAGGTCTTCATACTGTTCGTCTCGATGGAGCTGAAGACGAAAACACATATACGGGGCGCCTATCAACGGACAGAAAGCTGTGCACAACAACACGAGGGCAAACACGACACCTACCATGATCAGCCAGTATGAGAAAACCGCCTGACATGCTCACATTCTTCATGAAGTTGATTTGCTGCCGAGCGTCCTTAACATCTCGATGGAAGATGGCGGCTGTCAAAAGGCACCAGGCCGCCAAAAGCATACCAACCTCTCGGGTGTGCCACCCGGCCAACAAGGCCATCCCGCTGCCTATCTCGAAGGCAGCAGCAGGACAGTACAGGTATCCTGGTACACCATATGCCTCCATATACTTCTTGGCCCAATCGACGTTTGTGAGTTTACCAACGCCAGAGACGATGAAGATGACAGCCATCAGAATCCGAGCTGGTGCGTTGTATTGCTTCGATTGAGACAGTGTATGCTCCAGATGTGGTGAAAGATGGAGCTGGTATCGTGTTGATATGTGCCTGACGGGGCGAACGTGGGATGAAGAGGCTCATGTCAGGCCGCTTGCAAAAGTCTAGAGCCACTACAGACCCGAAGTGTTCCAATGTAGCAGACGGCGGTCTCACGAACGCGAGAGTGCGCTGACCAAGGGAGCATCAACCACAGTTCCGGTCAATTCAAAAGAGTACGTTTGACAGGCTGCTTGGACCGGCCGACTCGGGTTCGTGAGTTGACCAAGGACGCTACTCCAGATCTGGAAGACGCCGAGTCGAACCTCAGTCGACCAAACATGCACCATTGCGGGTTTGGTGTCGAACATCCATTATTAATCCATGAGGCCGCATGTTCCCGATCTTCAGCTGCATGTGGCTGAGCGATACTCTGACCGCAGGAGTATGGCCATCGCATGCCGAGTCGCACATGGCTAGAGGTACTTAAGGAGGACCAGTACTCGCAGCTTTCGTGTCACCATCTTTCCCACGAACAACTCAGCATCGCCAACAACCGGTCAGAACCTTGTCGCACCGGAGTAAAGAGTACGCTCTCGAATGTGCTCTCACCACATCACTACTGACAGCCCATCCAGTGACTTCCGACACCGACGGCATCAAGAAGACCCTCAACGCCTACCGCGACAACCTCGTCGCCTCCAACGTCGAGGGCTGCGTCAACCTCTACGCCTCCGATGGAGTGCTCATGGCGCCCGGATACGAGACGCAAGTAGGCCACGACGCCGTCAAGCAGTGGTACGCCAACATCCGCAAGCTGGTGACTCTGGACGTCGAATTCGACATCCACGAGGCGGTGGCGATTACGGAGGAGTATGGGTTCGCTCGGACGTCTTCGGCGGGCACGCTGAAGATTAATGCGACGGGTGTGACGCGCAAGGAGGCGAACCAGGAGCTTTTCGTGATGAAGAAGGTGGAGGGCGAGTGGAAGATTGCGAGGTACTGTTTCAGTGAGAGCAAGCTGCCGGAGTAGAGTTGGAGGAAGTAAGCGTGTGCTGTTGAATCGAAGGGTTCCTCGTTTGCTCAAAAAATGTTGAAAGTGGATCGCAATACATCTTCGTTACTCTCCAGATCAGATGTCACTCTACTTCCGCCCTGACCCTGAACGCCTTATCTGCCATTCTCAATGCTTTCGAGCTGATCATAGACGCCGGTCAACACAGCTCCATGAATACAATAATGAGGTGAAGTCGCAGCGGCGTCGCATCCGTCAATCCGGTCGTTGACTACAAAGTCAGTGCGTGATGTGAAGCACGTAGAACACAAGCCTCTGCTTGATCAGTGACCTGGCTCACAGTGATATGCGATCATCGTAGTACAAGTGAACATTGTACAATCCGACACTCAACTACATGTGTACAGCCGTCCCTCTCCGATATACACCACCCTTCCCAGCAACCTAACGAGCACGACCACTATGGATATCATGATGCCAAGTGACAAGCTCGCCGAACGCCACTTCGCTACAACGCACAACAAAAACCAACGAGAGAAACCCAACCCTCTCTCCACCCTCCCTCCCTTACCGAACCACCTCCCACCGTCCATCGCAATCGAATCAATCCCCCGTATCCACAAACGCATTCACAACAAGCCCCTCCCTCCACCCCTGCGCCGCAAGCGTCCTCCCACCATCCACCAACCTCCCCCGAAAAACCAACCGCACGCGCTTCTCCCCGATCTTATCCCGGACGCGCACCGCAAGCAAGGCCGCAGGCTCCTTCTCATTATACTCCACCACCAAATCCCGCCCCCGATCGCTCCGTCGACACGCGACCTTCACCAGTCTTCCAGGCGACTCCGCCCTCCCCTTCCCCTTCTCCACCCTCGGAGGCGCCGGCTGCAGGGCTGGCGGCATACGCACCTCTTGCTTCAAATCCTCGTCCGTATCCTCCTCCGCCCCATCCAAACCCACTTTCTCCCCTTCCTCCCCCTCTTTCTCCAGATCCTCCACCAAATCCCCCGGATCCCCCACAACCCACCCAGGAACCTCATAAAACACTCCCCCCGCATCCCACACCCCCCCTCGCCGCCCATCACTCCCCTTGCCCCTCCCCACCAGTCCCCGCGGCGTCGTCAAAGCAGCAGCATCCAACACCGCCTGTGCAGTCCCCACATCCCCTTCCCTTAGCAGTTCGCAAACCCGACGGATGGCTATCCATGCGAGGGGATCGCCCGAGAGTTGCGTGTCGAAGAATTCGGCCCGGAGGCGGGTGAGGAGGGAGCGTGTCCAGGGCGGGGGGTGCTGGGGGAAATTCGCGGGGCTGTGGGGGAGCGGGGGAGGGAGGACGAGGGGGCTGTTGGGGGGGTGGTTGTCGTGGGGTCGGCGGGCGACGGTGGTGTTGTTCGAGGCGCCGTGGAGGGAGCGCGGGGCGGCGATGGGGTTTTGGGAGGAGTTGGGGGAGTCTGGGGCGCTGTTGGGGTCGTGGTGGGGGTGCGCGGCGCCGTCGAGTTGGGGGTGAGGGTTATGCGGCGGTGGGTGGGACGACGGGGTGGAGGTGCAGCAGCCCATGGCTACTCATAGTCTGGCCTTGGGGTGTCTTCGCCACTTGGGGTGTTGAGCTCTCCTCGTCGTTGGAGATGCCGATGTACTGATAGTTATGTAGCAATTAGAGGATCACCGTCGAGTGAGTGGTAGGGTGTGGCAGTGGTGGTTGGAATAAAACATTGTCCAAGAGGAGAGCGAGCAGCGAATGCGCGGGATATATAGTATGATTGCGCTACATCATGCGTCGGAACAGCAGGCACGAGGGCAATAATAATAATGTGCTTGCTCAGGTCGCAAGGGCGGGCGGCGGGTGGCGGTTGTGCCGCACATCCATGCGGCCAGAAAGTGAATCGCCCCCGTCATAGACTGCGTGGACTACCTACATGTACATACGGTACCTTACTTACCTTTATGCTGCCACAGTGCCCGGGGGGCCTACCATGCGCACGACGTTTGTCCTCGCAAGCGTTGGCCCCAGGACAGAAGCGGCTTGAAAGGTATACGACGGCGGTGTTGGCGCAAAATAATTGCAGCTCTGTATTACCCATTACATCTGACCCCCCCTCCCCAACGCGACCATCCCACAAGCAACTAAAAGAAAAAAAAACACAGTCTGGGGTATCTCCGAAAGAATCTCAATCAATCTCTCAATATCGATGATCAGGGGGTATTCGCGACCAGCAATCCGACAATATCCTCCCTTGCCAGCCGGAGCCGGCGGAGTGTGTCGGAAGCCAGTAAAAAAGCAATGCTAACCAATGCGGTAATAAGCAAGCAGAGAAATACGCGAACCAGTATGACCATCCCATGTTGCCGTGGCAGCCACAGACCGGGACCGTGCCTAGTAAAGAGCGGATAGAGTTGGGTATTAGAGGGCGTGTGGTCCGGGCCTGAGGTGCTCTCGATGATTCGGGTCCAGGTGATGACTGGAATAGTGTGAGGCCTTCCCTCCGGAGGACTCGATGATGTTCGGTCCATGTGGTGGCCGCCAGCGACGCTAGGCGACATCTAGGCGGAGGCGGAGACGGTGTTGGTCGTCTGCGCCTGCCCAATATGCATGTTGTCGTGCTCAGCGCCTCCCGCCAAGCTCTCCGACTCCATGGCCTCGGCGGCCCTGCTCTCTCCGTTGACCGCCGGCGTCTCAGCCGCAGCGGCTTCCGGCATGACTTCCTTCGGCTGCTCCATCTTCGACTCGGCGCCGGCAAGCGGGTTGG
Source organism: Rachicladosporium monterosium (assembly GCA_035927975.1). Lineage (NCBI taxonomy): Eukaryota > Fungi > Ascomycota > Dothideomycetes > Cladosporiales > Cladosporiaceae > Rachicladosporium > Rachicladosporium monterosium. Next base: position 7,585 of record JAVRRR010000074.1, on the reverse strand, counting down.
CGTTCTCTCTCTTCGGGCTCTGCATGCCTTTGAACGCCTTACTAGCGCGTCGGCCGAGAAGCCCGAAGCCACCGAGAACGGACTGGCGCTTCGCGGCGGGTGGCGAGGTAGCGTCGGTAGCTGCCGTAGGGATGGACTCCTCGGCGTTCATCACGGGCTTCTCGCCGGCGAGCTCGGTGGCGGGAGTCTCGTGGAGGGGAGTCTGGTGGACGGGCGCGACTGGCTCCTCCACGGCGGATGGTGCAACGGCAGTCTCCGTAAGTTCATGCTCTGCTAGCGCAGGCTCAGCACCAGCAATACCGTCTCCCTTCGGAGGGACGGCAGGAGCAGCCTCGTGGTTGACCGGCGCTTCCTTGAAGGCAGACGGGCTCGCACTACGGTCCCGCTTCGCCATGAAGGGCAGGCTAGACAGGAAACCGGCCTTCTTCTCCGGCATGGCCGCGAGGGCGTCAAGTTGCTCCTTGGCGGCTTCGGCTGGCTTGCCGTGGGTGTTCAAGCCGGTATTGTCCATCGGCTGGTCAGCAAGGACCTCAGCCTCGCGCGTAGGCTCGGGGATCTGCGGTGCAGTCTCGGAAACACCTGCATCCTTCGGAGGTACCTGAGGCTTCAGCTCGGCGTCCTTCAGGTCCTTTTCCTTGACTGGGCTCTTCATGCTGCCCCAGCCGGATTGTACACGGCCGAAGATGGAGCCGCGCTTAGCCACCTTAGGCTTCTCATCCATAGTCGGGATGCCAGTAGCAACTGGAGCAGTCTCGCCGGTAGGCTCTTCGACGGGCGCCCCGAAAACGCGTTCAGCTGTGGCACGTTAGCAGTCTCCATCAGTATGCATGCGTGGTGACCTACCAGTAGACGGCGCGTCGAACGCAGCACCTCCGGCAAGGATTGCAATCGGTGCAGCCTCGCCGTGCTTCTCAGCGTGCTTCTCAGCCTTGATCTCCTCCTTCTCCGCCTTCCTCTCCTCTTTGGCCATAATCTTCTCCTCCTTCTCCTCATGCTTCTCCTCTTTCTTCATCTCACGTTTCGTCTCTGGCTCATCCTTCTTGCCCGTCAGCCTGCCCAGCATGCCGCGCGATGTAGAACGACTCTTCACGGGCGCCGAGGTGTCTTCTGGGTCAGACGCAGCACGGCGTGGCTCATCTGTGCTCTTGCCGTGAGACTTGCTACGCATCGCGGCAGCACCAGCGACACCACCGGTAGCAGCACCAGTGGCAGCGCCGGCTGCATGCATCATGTTTGGCCTGTCTGCGAATAGTCAGCGCGTGAATCATGATCCGTGTCTTGGTGTACGACATACTCAGCTTCTCCATCTCGGCCTTGTACCCTTCACTGGCGCGGATGCTGACCTTCTCTGCCTTACCGACCTCAACCGCACGCTCCAGCGAGATGAACCAGCCATCACGCTCCGCATCATTCGCAGCCTTCAACGTGTGCGTCTCGCCATGCAGCTTGAAGCTGATCTCATGCGGGTGGCCCTTCTTTAGGTCTGTGGCATCGTACAAAGGTAGGACGCTGTGCGGCCGCTTCCGCTCGGTCTCGCCCTTCTTGTTGAAGAACAGCAGACCTTTGCCCGTCTGGCTGGCCCACGCAACGACGGCGTGCGAGATCTCGGCCTTCTCACCGCGCAGGTACAGGTCCATGTGCTGAGGCGTGATGGGTGCATCGCTGAGCCAGAACTCCTTCTTCGACGGGACGATTTGCCTGGGGACAAGTCAGTGTGATCCAACGCGTCGTGTGGAGGTGTCCGGCTTACTTGATCAGACCGGGACCCTTGACGGCGAGCTGGCCTTCAACGATGGGCTCAACGCTCCTCTCGGCCGCTCTCTCGGGTACGATAGGTGCTGTTGCCGCCTTCGACTCCTCGACTGGTGCAATCTCAGGCTCTTGCGTGTTCATCATGGGCTCGCTGTTCATTGCCGGCTTGGTGTCGGTCAGCGGAGCAGCGCCCTCTGCTGGAAAGACCTCGGCCTGGTGTGTCGGGGCCATGGTGGCCGGCTCGGCCTCGGTGGGGAGCGCGGCGGCGTGGGTATTGTGTAGGTCTGATATTGTCTTGATATGGCTCGGGACGCGTCTTGTCTGTGTTGTGTTGTCGTGACCAAACGTTGAAGGACCGGACGGAGTGTGGGGGGTAAGGGACAGCGGGGAGAAAATGAAGCAAGAGAGGCGAGATGTGAGGAAGAGGTGTGGGACGTGGGCGGCGATGGGAGTTGGGAAGGTGGTGTTCGGTTTGAGTCTGTGCCTGGGACCCGAAATTGCTGGCCTATGCGCCGTCGAAGCTCACCACCGGCTTTCCGCAAAGTTCCTGGTGCACACGTGTGCGACGTGACTGTGAGGCTTCTCTGATCGCACAACGACCCAATTCTTTCTATTGGTGTCAAAGATGAGGTGAGTCCGCGCGTTATTTGATGATGTTTATAGAAGTCTGGAGCTCTTCATCTTTCTGCCATGTGACAACGACCGCATTTGTTAGCGCCTGCACTTTTAGAGCTCCCGGAGACCCTGAAACACTCCACCTTCTTCGCAATTCGCGTCGCAACACCTTTGCCAAGGCCCACGCCAGATTCCATATTGATCGTTGCGGGGCGTCAGCCTCGCCTCACCCAGCCCTTCGCGCTCTGTATATCCCGGCCACCTCAATGCATCATGTACTCTCTCTCCTCAGAGCCATCACAACCTCGCACCCTACGGGAGACCCTGTCTCCACCCCACCTCACTCATCACCGGGCTGACGTGCAACCACGGCCCTTCCCGTAGCGCATGTCAAACCTTACGTCGACGGCGAAGAGCTCTGCGAGGTGTCAAGGATGACCCACCTCGAGAAATATTCATGTACTATATGAGGGTGGCATGATCGATCGCTTGTCAGCGAAGGTGTGTCGACAGCGCCCATCATCTGACCACCTCCATCCGCGCAGTACCGAACGTGGCAAATCCAAGGTGCGATGGCGGAACGTCTGGCACCACTACTGTACACGCGAGTTGAGCTCACAGCACCCTCCCCACCCACCCAACACCCCTTCTATCCCCACCCCAACAACCCACTGTACACACGCCCCTCCCCCCATTCAACTCGCAGTAATCAACACATGATTAACAATAGCATTCATCCGCTCCGCACTCAACTTCAACCCGACCCGCAACAACTCCTTCGCCACCTCCGGCTCCTCCACCTGCAGCTCGTCCCACTTCCCCGGCGTGAGCAGCCACGCCACGCACTCCTGCTCGGCGACGACGCGCGACGTGCGCTCCGTCTCGGAGAAGAACGGCAGCTCGCCGCACGTCGTGCCGCCCACGATGCTCTCGTGGTAGTTGCCCTGGTCGAGAAAGTACTCGGCGCGCAGGATGCCGGATTGCAGGAGGTAGAAGCCGTCGGGGCGGTCGCCGCGGTTGTAGAGCATTTGGCCTGAGAGTCGCGAGTCAGTTCTGGCTGTCTATCAGTTTCACGGAGTCGCGGTTACGGACTGACCTTTGACGAAGTCCCGCTTAGCGAAGAATCGCACGGCGCGGAACCAGAAGTCTTCGCTCTTGTCGGTGAGATCTTGGAACGCTTGCAGTAGAAGTGGTAGAGGTTGCTTAAACCCTTGCCATCTCGGCTGCTCCGGCTCCCGCGTCTCAGTGATTGCGGTCGTCGCCGCCTCGTGCAGGAAGTTCTGCCGCGGTGAGCCGTACGCGTTGTCCCAAGGCGAGGTCTGCGGACGATGTGCTTGATCCTGCTCAATCGCTACAGGCGGCGAGTCTTCCGGCTTGTGCGTGCTGAATCTCTGCTTCTCGTGCAGGACCTTCAATAGGTCGTTCTCGCACGATTCCAGCGCTGCGTTGAGATCTTCGAAGACCTTTGGGGCTGGAGTCTCGCCCTCGTCTACGAAGAGGCCGACCATCTCGAGGGCTTTGCCGACTTCGTTGCTGAGCGTGACGTTTGCCAGGACCATGGCGACCTCCCTGCGATGAACGATTCGATTCATCCGTCCAAAAGCTTCCGCGGCGGAGAAGTCGATGCCGGAGACGTGGGTGAAGTCCAGCACTAGGTAGCGGATTGGCGAAGCGGCGAAAGACTCGGCATCGATCAAGGCGCGTACTCGCTTCTCTACGCGCACTATCGAGCCTGCGTGGTCATTAGCACGACTTCGTCTGCAATCATTCTCATCTGCCAATACGCACCGAAGAACAGATAGCCCGAAAGCTTCAGCACGCGGATCTGCCGTCCAGCCTTGTGCAGGTAATTGCGCTGCCGCGGGTGCCGACGAACCGTCGACTCCGCCACCGTACCGGTAAACTCCGCGCTCACGACTTCTCTCCGCGACGTCTGTACGACATAGTTGAGGCAAGCCAACCCGATGCCAACGGCAATACCAACCACAAAGTCGTAGACGCCCATCACCACGGCGATGATGACGATCGTAGCATATTCCAGGCGGTAAAGGCGCCCGTAAGTCGACACCAGAGCTTCCTGCGCAAGCTCGATACCGAGCATGTAGATCAGCGTACCGACGACCATGACGGGGACATAGCCGATAACGATCGGTCCCGCCACCCACAGCCCGAACGTCGCCGCGGCCAGCAAGTAGCCCGCGAGCCTGCTGTTGCCTCCAGTGTTCATGAAGAGCACGCTGTTGACGAAGACGAGGTAGTTCTGAATCGACCCGACGCATCCGGATAAGGTGTTGGAGATGCCGTGCATGATGAGCTCGCGGTTAATGCTGACGTTGTCTTCCTGCACGACCATGGCCAGGTTAGGGACATTGATCGGGACGTGGAGGATGCCGAAGAAAGTAAGGGCGAGTTGCGATGGCACGGTCCTCCAGATGGCACCCCAGTCCACTATGCCGAACTTGTAGTAGCTGTAGAAGTTGTAGAAGGGCTTCGCGCCGGGTGCCTCGAAGACCCAGCCACCCCGGCGGAGATCATTCATGTTGATGGATGGCACAGCGGTCGTGATGATGTAGAAGATGGCCGTGATGCCGATGTAGTATGCTGGCACAAGCCAGGGCGGATCCTTGTAGCGTCGAATGACGAGGAGTAGGATGGCGAGTGCAAGGGGTGGCACCCATAGCGCTACGGTGCTTGGAGTGATTAGCTGGTCGAATACCTCTTTGGTGGGCGCCAGATTGCCGGGGAGTCTGGCTGAGACCTGAATACATCGTTAGTATCCCTTTCGAGTACCTTGTATGGCCTGCGATGTATACCTCGATGCCCGTGAGAAACAAGAAAATGCCGACCCCACCTATGCAACCAGTGAGGATGGAGTGTGGAAAACTACAGGTGTGGTATTAGTACGTCGATGTGTCTCCATTTGACCCATGCTCACAAATTGACCAATGTGCCGAGTCTTGCGGAGCCCAGGGCAAAGAAGACCTGTGGACGTCAGCAAAAGTTTACGATCGGAGCACACGTCAGAACGTTTTGTTCCATACAATGCCAGTGATGATCGAGCTCATGGCGTAAGACGTAATGACGGTAGCGATCAAAGCGTCCGGACGCTCGGTGCCCATTCTGTTCATGATCATGTATGTCATTTTCTGCGTGAGAAAGTCAGCAAGTGGCCATCCCGTCGACAGTCGAAGGGAGTCATACGTGGAAGAACGGCACTACTTCGATCATCTCGGAGCCAACACCACCGCGGAAGATGCTGCCGGTGGAGTATGTCAATTGCGAGATGATGCAGCTGACGTAGAACATTGATACTCCGTCGGGACCCAGGTCTGCGAACACTGGTTC
>JAVRRR010000007.1:76909-88485 GCA_035927975.1 Rachicladosporium monterosium | reverse complement strand
TGAGAGTAGGATTCTGGACTTTTCGGGCTTGGGGAGTAATGGGGGCGGGAGTGGCGATGTCACGGATACCGAGGAGAGCGTGACTAGTCATGCTATGGTTGGAGGGGTGAGAGAGAAGTACCTGAGTAATGGCACGCTGGACAATATCAGCTTGGACACTGCGCTGACTGTTCCCTCCACGCCGGGAAGAGAGAGCGAGGAAGGAAGTGAGGCGGTGCAGCAGACCGAGCAAAAGGGGCAGCAAGCCGAGGATCTGACGAGGGTGAAAGAAGAGATGCAGGAGCAGTTTGATAAGCAGAGATCACAGTATGAAGAAAAGCTGCAAGTGGAGGAGGCGGGCAGCACGGCCATCGAGGAATTGATGGTAGAGAAGGTGAAGATGGAGGCCAACCTTGCCGAGATGAAAGCCGAGATGGAGAAGACGCTGAGGGAGCAGAAGACCGCTCATGAGCGGGAGCTCGCCCAAGTCAGAAAGTTGGGAAGCTTGTCAGCGTCAAGACGAAAGAGTCAAGGTGTTGCTAGCCGAGGCAGCATCGGCAAAGGCGGCTTGACCGAGCGCGACGTCTTCCTCGCCAAGCACGTCCTTCAGCACTGGCGTCAACAGCGTTACATCGGCATGGCCGCGGCCGTACTCCGCAACGCCAGCACGCTGAAAGAAGCACAGGTTCTGAGCCAGCAGATGGGCCAGGACATCGTGTTCCAGTACAGTGTCATCGATGTCGGACATACGGTGAGCTCGACCTACGACCTCGTCATCAACGGCGTCAGCGCGGAAGAGGGCAACGATCCGCATCTGGAAGAAGCTCGCAAACCTTGTCTAGGCGTTCGGGTAATCGACTTTGGGCGCTTGGTCGTCAGGCTCTGGAGTCTGGAGAAGTTGCACGCCAGGGTCAAAGTCATGAGGCAGATGGCGGCTTATTTGGACCGGCCGGAGTATATGCGGCATTTCCGGCTGGAGAACCCTTTCGAGGACCCGCAGTGCATGCCGGAATACAGCCGGGTCGGAGACGCGGACCTCCCGCTCACTGCGGTGTTCCAGTGCAGGGTGCAGGATTTCAGTCTGGATGTCGTGAACCCGTACACGATGAGCGTGGTTGGGATCGTGAGGTTGAGTCTGGAGCCCAGTAGTGCTGAGGCACCGAGGGAGACGCTGAAGTTCAATGTTGTCATGCATGAGTTGGTTGGTTTCGCGGAGCGGGAGGGCACCGAGGTGCATGCGCAGCTGTTCATCCCGGGACTGGGCGGTGAGGAGGGAGCGACGACCACGACGCTCATCTCTGGGTTCGGGGAAGGTAGTGTGCGGTTCGGAAGCGTGCACTCGATGAGCTTGCCGCTCGAGGCGCCTCGAGACGCGAGCCTGAGGGTCAGTGTGTTCGCGCGGGTGACGGCGATGCATCTCGATAAGTTGCTTAGTTGGGATGATATGCGCGATGCTTCAACGGAGACCTCGCAAGCTGTAGCTGGAAAGAGGCCGAAGATCAGACGGTTTGGGAGTAGGTTGCCTGAAAGCGCGTTCTACGTGGAAGAGCGACACGACGTTTTTGCACGTGTGCAGGTACTCGAGATTGGGGAAGAAGGAGATTACGCACCAGTCGAGGTGGTGCAAGGGAATACGTTGGACCAAGGAGCGTATCAGCTGCACCAAGGCTTGCAGAGGCGGATAGCGCTGAATTTAACGCACAACTCGGGCGAGGCGCTGCCTTTGCAGGACGTTAGTGGCTTCCGAGCATGCGCCGTGTGTCTGATCGACAACAATGGCGCGCTGCAAGATGCTCTGAATGGCTCGGCAGAGCACAACGTCCCACTGCCGCTTGTCAGTCCGCCACAGATCAGGGCGAACCTAGATGGAACGACGCACGTCAAGCTCATCGGGCAGTGGGATTCGAGCGCCCACGGCTCAGTCCTCCTCGATCGACCTACGGTGGAGAAATACCGCGTCCAGCTCTCCCTCAAGTGGCAAATCAGCTCCACATGTGTCAACCACCCGATGGAGTTCACTTTCGATTTCGCGGTGCAGACACGGCCGCGGACGTGGTTCCGTCAGCAGTCGCTTCTCGCGCAACTGTGGCACAATCAGCGTGTCGTGCACTCGACGGCGGGCAACTTCTCCATTACGCTGAAGCCGAGTGCAGCGAAGCGGGCTGGGGATTTGTGGAAGATGGACACCAAGGATGTTTTTGTTTCTGGAGAGGAGGGACTGAACGGGTGGGCGCCGAGAGGCCTGTCGCTTGTGCGAGACTTTCTTGCGTTACGGAAGAGGCAGAGGAGAGTGGCTGAGGTGGAAGCAGCGAAGGGTTCGTTGAGTCTTGATGCGCTGTTACCGCATACCCAGTCTACCTTGGCTGAGGGCGAAGGGTTCGATGGAAGGCGAAAGACGCTGATTATCAAGATCCTGGAGCTATGGCAAGTAGAGCCTTCCGCGAGCGAGATCATGCTACTACGCTCCCAAAGCTGCACACCCGAACAGGAACACGCAAACACCTACGGCAACCCAGCCCTCCTTGGAGCCACAGTTGACTACCACCCCAAAACCCCTGGCGTCCTCAAAGCCGGCTGGCTCCTGACGCCTGACGCTTCCGGTACCCGCTGGATCCGCCGCTTCGCCGAGCTCCGCCAGCCTTATCTGCACCTCTACGCCTCCGACGGCGACGAGATCGCCGCGCTGAACCTCACACACGCCCGCATCGACGCTGAGCCGCAGGTCGCGAAGCTCCTGCAGCGGGAGAATGTGCGGATGGAGGTTTGGGCCGTCTATGCGACGGACAAGGCGTGGGTGTTTGCTTGTCGAGATGATAGGGAGAGGGGGGAGTGGATCTGGGCTGTGGATCGGTCGTTTGGTGGTGGTGGGGATCGACTGACGCCGAGTGAAGAAATATATGAAGACGGCGAGGTGTGAAGATTGGTTGTAAAGGGTATCGAGAGCGTTTGTATAGCTACGTTGTTGGAATGGCGCTTACAGTCTGGACTTTAGTGATACCCACTTCGCGCTTTTTGTATCTGGCTGAACCAATATCTTGGCGCGAATATACAGAGTTCCGTCGCTACAGTCTCAGAAAGATCAACTATGGTCGGCGAGCATGGTACGATGAGCATTCCGCGGTACAATTCCTGCAGAACTGCTAACCTGGGCACCGTCGTGTTCTCAAAACTCCGGGACTGGCTTGAATGACTGCCATGCTAACGCAGACAGATGCTCCACGCCCAAGCCAGTACCTAGCTACTTCCTTCCAACACCCACAAGCGACATCCCCTTCAACGCCCCGGGTGCCTGCGGACACATCTTCTTCATCCCCTCCACCATCAGCGCCTGAAGCTTCCCCACCTCCTCCTCGCTCATGTCCTTCGTCAACGCCACCATATGCGGCAACTTCGTACTGAAGAACCGCGCAAACGACTCGTAGTGCTGAAACGCCATTGTCACCGGACACTCATGCACCTCCACATCGCGAAACCCCGCCTTCTCCATCTCCCCCTTGATCCCCCCGGTACTCGTCCACGCCCCCGGCATCGTCGGCATCGTCTTATCCGGCCGCACTTTAGGAAGCAAGTTCATCAAATCCAACCACTCGCTCCCCTCCCACGCCGACAGCGCCAGCACGCCTTCAGGCCTCAACACGCGCAAACTTTCCTTGAGCGCTTTCTGCGGGTCGGGGACCATGAAATACACCATCCCCGCCGTGACGTGCGACACACTCCCATCCGCCACCTCGCAAAGATCCATGGCATTCTGGTTCAGCACATCCACCCTCGCCCACGGAGACTCCGCCCCAGCCCGCTCCTTCGCGGCCCGCACCTGCGCCAGCATGCCGTCGCTGAAATCCGCGCAGGTGAGCGGGCTCGAGCTCGGGATCTCGTGGCCGTAGTCATGTATGATGCGGGACATGACGGGGCCCGGGCCGCAGCCGTTGTCGAGGATCCCCGTGGCGTGGGCGAACGGGTGTAGGGCGTTGGCGCGGGAGAGCATGAGGCCTATGGGTGCTAGGGAGGTTTTGGCGGTCAGGCTGGCGTATTCGGAGGCGAGGACGTTCCAGTCGTCGCCTTTTGTCTGGATGGGAGGGGGGCGGTGTTAGCGGATGCTTGTCTACGTCAGGTGAGTTGTGGGAGGAGCTCACGCGGTCGAGTTTTGAGCCGTCCATGGTCGCGATGGGTGTGGTGAGAGCGGTGTTTGATAAGAGCCCGTTCAGCAGACTTGCACGACGGAAAAGCGTTAACGCCACGGCTAGGAATAATTGCTTGACGAGTATGTTGGGCTGTTGGTGCAAAAGACGAGTCACAGCAGATCAACGGAGTGGATTAGAACGGACGAGGCATTGTGGGACGTGGAGATCTCATATAAGTAGGCCGGAAGGATGCTGACGAAGGCACAAGCCCAGGAAGGCGAAGGTCTGCTTTGCCCATGTCGCCCGGAGACTTTTGTAAATGTGTCCGGTATACTCTCCATCCTTCAGCGGTCGACCACTGGTCGCACATGATTGATACTCCGGAAACATTACCGGCAAAACGACCTAAAGATTCCATTCTGAGCTGGATCCACTCCATGGAAGAGAAGGAGCAGAAGGAGCAAGGAGGCGACAGTAGGGCTGGCTTACCTAACCCGGGGCTCGAAACACCTCGTGGTTTTAGTAGTGACAGTATTCCATTGCGAACGAGCGATGCCTGCATCTAACGTTGCCCAGTCACACGCTGCTCCGCGCCCGTCAGACCCCCCGCCTGCAACGCGCCCGCCCACAGGTACAGCGACCGGCTTCTATCCGGTGCGTACAAATCTCTTCCAAATCATCTACCTTCGGCAGAGCAGTCTTCAACATCTCGTGATCGGGAAACTCCAACTCGAACACCTCGCGCCGCTTCCGGTAGTAGTTCTTCGCTCGAATGACGCTTGCTTTGCCGTCGGCAATCTTGCCCTTCAAACTCTTGCGTCCCTGCGGTGGCGGACGATCGAAGAACGTGCAGGCTTGCCGATATAGCGCCAGTGCGGCTTCTGCTTTCTTACAGAGATCGACCCATGGCTCTTCGATCTCGACTTCCTCCTCGGTCGGCTGCGTCTCGTCGGCCTTGGGTAATGCCTCGGGTGCGACAAACGGCGGCCGAATCTTCGCTGCGCTGAGGTCGCGAGGTAAGAGCGTCGGGTACATTGCAGCATCATCTGCGTTCAACTGACCGCCGCCCATCATGCCTTGCAGCGCCGTGCGCTGTTCGTTGTAGGCGAACGTGGCAGCGTCGATGACTTGCTGGGCTTCGAGTGACCATGTGCCCAACAGCTGTTTCCTGGCATCTTCTCTCACCCACCAAGCCCGTGCGAGCTCGCTGCGTGCGGCTTCCCGCTGCACCTTGGCTTCTCGCTTGGTCATGGTAGGCTTGGAGGTTCCATCGGAAGCGCCTGCGGATCGGGATGCTGGGGCGTAGGTAGTGTCACTTGGTTCGAATGATGGCTCCTCCTCCGCAATTTCGGTAGGTTCCTCGGATCCTGGTAGAGCACTTGCTGCGTCCTTTGGCAAAGCTTGCAACGGCCGTGATGGTGGCCGGGCGTTGCACACTGGATCAAGTGGTGCCTCATCCTCCGGAGAATCCATACACGGCTCAGCGACCAATAGACTGTCGAAATCATCCTGCCAACTCGCCTGAGCGACAGCAAGACCTGGAGGCGCTTTGGTCCGAGTAGCCGCAGGCATGGATTGCGGCACGGAACTGTCAATCAGATCCTGCTGCGGCGCCGCCTTCTTGCCCGTCCAGCCACGCATCGGAGCTCCGGGGCGTACAGTCTGCTTACACGGCGGTGGCGTCGGCGAGATAGGCACTGAGCGCTCTGCATGGACTGTGCTCACGCTGAAAGATGAAATGGGCTGCTGCACGTTACACGGGGCAACGAAAGGCAACGCAGTCGCTCTCAGATCGGATTGCGTCCTCGAGTGTGAAATCCCAACTCTTGGTTTCGGTGATGGCGTCCATGCTGGCTCATAGTCGAGATCAAGAAGATCATCTCCGTGGAACCCTGACGACGACGCACTGTCCTTTCGGCCGGAAGTTGTCGTATCTGTTGCCGTAGCCTCTGGCACCCGAGTCAAAGAGGCTTGCCTGCGGTGTTCCACCTGCATGTGTGCAGCCCGCGTATTCAGCGCATCAACAGCTCCTTGCAGAGCAAACTTGCGCTTCATGCTTCTCGTCGGCTCTAGCGAGACTCTGCAAGATTCGAACATCGGCGCCTTTGATGCCGTTGCTGCGTCAACGGCTGCCACCCCCAAGTGTTTAGCAGTCGCTGGAGTCAAGATCGTATCGCTCGTCTCGAACGGAGAGACTGAGTGGGGTGCAGTATTGAGAGCTTTCAGCGCCTCCATTGACATCGACCGGGACGACGGGCGAAGCAAAGTCATGCTTCCACTCTCAGTCTCACAGCTACGCTCTCCAGCCTTTGCATCGGTTACCGTAGGAACGATGATGTCTCCGGATGGGAGAGAAAATGGAGTCGTGCCCCCAACGGTCGCATCGTGGCGGATCCTGGTGGTGGCTCGAGTGGCGACACCGTTCGACGTGACCGTAACGTCGCGTGTGGCGTGCTCCTTCTCTTCGGCCACATGCGTGCTCTCGATACCCACATCCGTGCGTGTGACCACCGTGTTTGCTATGACAGCGGGCTTCTGCGGCGTAGTAGAAGCACTAGCCGCCGGTAATTCGACCACAAGGACGTCGTACATGTTCGGATTCCCCAGAGCTACCGCCGGACCACCTGCCTTGACAGAAGTGAGCTGATTATACGTCTTGTCGTCGCCGCCATTGGACTTTCTTGCTATCGCCGCCCGATGTGCACGTAGATGCGGAGGGACAACGTCTGTCCAACTCGCGGCCGGAGCTGGTGACTGATGCGAAGCTGGCACGTCCTGCGGAATGGGCGACACAGCCGCCAACGGGCCTGCAGACAATTGCACTGTCGTTACGGGAGCGCGCAGTGGACCGGCAGCCTGCCGACGAATGGTTGATGAAGCTGTATTCACCCATGACGGTGGCTTCGCGGGTAATGTCGAGCCCACGTACGCAGGCCTCTGCTTCTGTCCTCCTCTCGTAGCGCTCCTCATGAAGTCGACCGCATCCGCAAGCTGCCCTGGAGTGTAAGGACTAGGCTTGACGTTCTGACTCGCGCTACTGGGCAAGGTCGAAGGTGCTCTGGAAGTACCGACTTGGACTTCGTGCATTGGCTTGGGGGTCTGAGACCCAGCATTCATCGACGCCAGCCAGCTAGACTGCTTCTCTGCCGGTGTCCATGCCTTGGGTAGGGTGGGCCGCGGTCGATTGGAAGCGTCTGCCCTTCCGTTCTGTGCGGTGACGCGTTCGTCGTCGATGGTAGTGGTAGTCGTGCGAGCTGCGACAGGCATCTGCGCAGGACTGATCAGGGTTTCAGCATGTCTCACTACTCCAGCGAGTGTCCCAGGTCCCAAAGTAGAGCCAACGGCGGACCCAATTGTAAGCTCGTGCGATGGTGCAACGTTCCAAGGTGCCACGGGCTTGGAGGTGAGAACTTCACGCAACGATGCGATGCTCCAAGGCGCCACGGGCTGGCCGTCGCAAGTCTGGTCGTACCACACCGGGTCCTCCTCGCACCTCGATGTCCCCTCGTAACGGCCGAGAGGACTATCCACCCTTTCACCCTTATATTTCGTCACAGTCTCGAGCCCGGCAGCTTACGGCGGCTGCGACTTAGGCGACTTCGCCATCATCTCCTCCATAAACCGCTTATCGAGCTCCGCCCGGGCTACGGGAACAGTCTCCGGTATGGTCTCCGGAACAGTCTCCGGACCGGTCTCCGGAACAGCCTCCGGGCTTGCTCTAACAGCATCAAGGTCCGTGAAATCGATACACTCGCGTAAGAGAGCGGCAGTGATGAGGAGCAGGCATCGCAGGGCGTAGAGTATGCCGACCCACATCAACAGGGCGCAGAACGCGAGCCCGCATCCCATCAGGGCGACGGGGAGGATGACGGCCGCCTTGAGGTAGCGTGCCACGGCGCGGACGACATTGATCTAGAGACGCTTAAGTGAGTGTGAGTTTCGGTGCAGATGAAAGAAGGGGATTGTTACCGAGACTTGGATCCGGCGAGCGATGTCCTCGTTGTAGGGTCGGTGGGTGACGCCAGTGGTGGCGTCCATTGTGGGTGAGTTCGAAAGGCGGGTAGGAATGAGTGCGATGCGGTTTCAGGTGGCGATGCGAGTGAGTCTATTGAATGTTGTGAGCGTTGCAGATGAGGTCAAGGAGAAGAGCATCGAGACGTCAGGGTGGAATCGGGTCAGTCAACAACGGCAGCTCCCGCCACCGGAGTCGAATGGGGAAGGAACGACGGGACGGACGGGTCAGGGGAAGGCGCGAAAGGATACTTGAGTCCTTCCCGTTTCCATCCCATAATTATTTGCATGAGGTGTGCATGTACACTTGCACTCATAGATCATGTACTGGTCATATGTCATCTGCACACATCTGGTCACGACGGGAAGCAACGAAGCTGTAAGGACTCACCACAAGCCCACGCCCTTAGATCATTTTGTACATGTCATTCCTTCGTATCTCAACCAAGCGGATTGTCCTTCTCCTGCACATCGTCAAACACGGCCTCCGAATTTCCCCTCAGCCGATTCGGCCCAAACTCCCTCGCCTCCCCAACAAGATGATCATGCTCCCCCTCCATCTCCGCACTGCGATCAATCGAAGTCTTCGCCGCATGTCCCGGCCTCAACGCCTCCTCACTCCCCATCTCCTCCCCTATATCCTCAAACTTCGGCCGGCTCTCCGAAATACTCGCCATCCTCAACCGGCCCCCACTATGCATCATGGGCACCTCATCCCCCACATCCGGCTTCTCCTCCAACCCCTTCAGACACCCCACCGGCGTCCGACACACCCGCGCCACCTCGTGGTCCGCCGTCCGCCAAATCACCTCCCGGACCTCCTTGCCCACCTTCTCAATCGAATCCATCGCCCAGATAACGTCCAAGTGCTCATACCCCTCGATAATCTTCTTATGCACGACCCGCACATGCGGCTCCCGGCCCCGATCAAACCGCCTCAACAACCGTCTCCCATCCACCAAATTATCCGCGCCCGCCACCCACAGCGCCAGCGGCGGGAACCGCGAATCGTACCACGCGTACTTCCCCCTCGTCTGGTCGTGGTGCTGATGCGTCAGCGTCTGGCAGTGAAAACTCGTAATATTCCTCTGCAACTTCATCGTCGGCGTGACAGCCTTGGGCTCGCGATCGACATAGAACTTCCTAATCACCTCGTCGTCTTCCTCATCCTCCAGATCCTCCAGCCTCCCTTCTTCCCGCGTCGCCAAAATGCATTTTTGTTTGGCGAAGCACTCCCTGCCAAGCCACCACCGCATGCTCTCCGCACTGACGTACGTGGGCGCCCACTGGAACATGCGGTTGCGCAGTCCGCGGTCCCAGCGCTGATCTGACCAGCTGAAGAGGAAGGAGAAGACGTGGTAGCCCATCCAGCCGTAGAAGGCCGAGGGCAGGAAAGAGTGCGCCTGCATCATCAGCGGGATGAAGGCGTGGATGCCGAAGACTAGCCGGAACAGCCCGGGTCCGATGAGTTGCATGACTTTGAAGTACATCTTGCCGATCAACGGCCCAGCGTACGCCGCGGGAGCCAGAGCGCAAAAGACGGAGATCTTCTCCCCGATCTCCGGTCTCTGCTCCTTGGCGAGTGCAACAAACGTCTGTGTCGTGCCCTGACTATGCGCTATCAATGCCAGTTTCGGGAACCCCGTCTCAGCCAGCACGCGGCTGATCAGCGCCGCGAGATCCATGACGCCCATCTGCCGGATATTCCACGCCCACATCCGGGGGTCCTCGTAATGGAGTTGGGTATGTCGCGGATGGAGACCGCATCGGTTGTTGCCGAGCCAGACGTCGTAGCCGGATTTGGCGAGGTAGAAGGCGAGGGAGTCGTCGTCGGTGCAGCAGTAGGCGCCGGCGGATTGGAGGAGGCCGTGCATCATCAGGACGGGGTATTTCCTTTGGCCGTCGGGGAGCGGGTGCAATTTGTGGTTGGTGGGGGCGTTCTCGAAGAGGTCGGCGCCGCCTGCTTTGCGGTCTTCGTGGGGGAGGTGGCGGTGGTCGCGGGGGTTGAAGACGTGCACGAGCTCGATGATGAAGCCATCTTCTGTCTCGACGTCGAAGGCTTCGGCGTCCAGGCCTACTCTGCGCGCGTAGTAGGAGATGTCGACTACCAGTGGGTCCGCGCCGCCTTCCGTAGGCACGAACTCTTGTCCTTCTGCCACGCCTGTCCCTTTCTCGTTCAGCGGTGTCCGAGTGCCTCTCTGCTGCCGCTTCCACGCCTTCTTCGCCGCTCTCCGCTCCTGTGCGCGCTGCTTCTCCTCTTGATAGAAGGGTCTCTTCTTTCCCGGGTTCTGCAGCATCGCTCTTCTCCGGATGTGCGTCGCAATCCTTGGTATGCCGTCCGCAATGGCGCCCGCTACAATGGCGAGGAGAAAGCAGAGAGACAGCACCGAGGATGTTGCTCGCAAAAACGTGCACTGCGCGGTGCGAAGTAGCGTCGGAGGCCCATACATCGGCAGAGGCGGGAATAGCGGGTTCGTCCTTGATGCAGGTACGCTCTCTGATAGCGAGGCATGCGGCGACTCATTCTCGCTCACATTCGACAAGTTGCGAGACCGTGGTGAGCCCAGTCGTGCGCCATACGCCGTCCCGTCCCTTCCCTCGCGAACAGCACCTCTTGGCGGACTGCGAGGTGTCTCGACACCGTCTAACCCGTCCTTGAGTCTATTCAACTTCGCCGCTTCCTCGACAGGGACGGCAGGTAGTCGCTTGCCATTCGCAGTCACAACCACAGGGTCCAGAGGCGTGATGAATTTGGCCTCGACCGCCGCCGTCGACCCCGTCTGGTCGTCCTCTTGATGTGGCCTGAGGCGGCCTAGCTTCTCTGCCTGCTCCGCAAACTCCTTCTCCTTTTCCCGGGTGCCGTCTGACCTATTCGTCCGGTCTCCGAAGTGCGGCATCATGGGACCGAATGTGTGTGTAGCCGCCAGGGCCAATGGCACTCGAGGAAGGCCAATGTTAAGTATACGGAAAGCTACGGCTGTAGTGGATGGAAGGGCTGGGATTGAAACGAGTGAAGAGCCTGACCAAGCAAGAGATAATGGTCCTCAGGATGTACCATACAAGGAATATGTTGACCCAGTTTCACATGCTCCTGGACGCGTTTGGGGGGTGACATTTAGCGGCGGCTTGGTTGGGACTGGACGGACTATCACATGCAAAGTCCCCTGCCCTCCAGTCTGCTGGCATGAATCGGCATGACGTACATGTAGCGATTCAACGTGGACATGCACGTGTCTTTCACGTGCGTCGCTGTTGATTCCCGTCGGGTTCGTCTGGTCCTGTGCCTTCCTACTTCGGCGATTGCGATGTTGCAGAGCCTAAGGTAGGTAAAGTATCTTGCAGGTGAAATGAAGAGTCTGACAGTTGTACTAGTCCAGATTCCTTCGCTCCTCGCTTCGCCTGACACCGCGCTTCTCCCCCTGCGAACTCCGCACGCGCTTCTCCACACTGCAGCACTTGCGCTCG
>JAVRRR010000673.1:0-10122 GCA_035927975.1 Rachicladosporium monterosium | reverse complement strand
GTGCAGAGGGTGAAGGTGATGGTGCGAGAGCGGTGTGCATAGCGCGGGGATGTGCACGGTCCAGGGAAGCGTTCTACGTGACCAGACGATTGTGAGATTTATGAGAATACTGGCTACCGAAAGCTTTCGGCGAGGGTATAGCTATGTGGTCCGCTGCTACTTCCGTTCCTATCGGGCTGAGTTCTTGCTCATGAGGAGGCTGCGAGCTTTCATTCTGCCTACACCGTAGAGCTCGCCGGCTATATGGAAGTATCATTGCCAGTAGTGGGCACGATGTTGCGCTTCGAGAATGGATCACTCGCCGATGTGTTCTGGAACAAAGCCTTCTTGGTCGGATAGAACGAGTGGGTCGCGCAATGGCTCAACGACACTGACCCATGGAGGGCAGATCTCTTCTCTATCTGTCGTCGTTTAAGGGGCCTTATCACTTAGTCCACCACGTCGTGAGCCCAGTTCGTACCGCTAGTTGAAGGCTTGCACTAAGCTGTCAACAAGGCTTGCGAGTATCGCGTTTCGCTCTACATCGTCATCGCACAGATCATGATCAGCTGCAAGAGTAAAAGGCGAACAAGGTGGTCCGTTCCAGAAGCACTGCATTTCGAGCATGAGCTGGTTCAGGTCGTCGGCGCAGATGAATTCGAGCATCTGGTACGACAATGCCAGCGGACTGTCTTATTCAGCGAACTGTGGTAGCGCTCGACGTGCCGTAAAATATCCATGGCGTTTCCATATCAGGTGTGCATTGATCTTGAAGGCTCATGAATGCGGCATGGGCGTGACGAGGGTGCGTGTGGTGCCAATCGAGGACAGAATGGGACGTGACTCTGCCGTCACGCCCTCCGATAGATCACCGTTTTTGAGTGAGACAGGAGTACAGAAGCAAGCCTTGGAGACACAGTTCATCTTGGCCTCGAGCGTCTGGCATTGCGTGCTACCCCAGGAGACCGTGAGGTGAAAACGCAAATTCGGAAAGGACAACAACCTTATTTGATGAGCCTACTACGGCGTTGGACTGGAATGAAGATGGAGCGACTCCGAGAAGTAAAAGTCTGCCAGCGCTTCCTGAGCCTCTTATGACAGCTTCTGTTGCGTCTCCAGCTTCACAAACAAGCATACCGGCCGCGGAATCAACACCTGAAGTGGGCACAGGATTGCCGACGTCTTCTTCTCCCTCGTAAATTCAGTCCACCCATGCCTTCCGAAGCTTCCATTGAAGGACATTTCAAGTCACAGGAGGAGACATCAGCGTTGCAACTGGTACCCAGCCCAGGCGACGAGATTTAACGTAGATTCGCTGTACTAGCGTCCCCGTCACGAGACATCGTGGCGGCGGAAGTCTGTTCCGATCGGTATGCTGCCGCCGATCGCACACTCGGAACAAGACTCAATAAGCGTCACGACACCGCTGTCGGCGACGTCGCACGGTAGAGCGATCTCTTCTCCAGAGCTGCCTCTCGGCCACCGCCCGGATTATCTCGCTGACGTCCGGTCCTGGGTACTTCAACTTCACCTCGCCATCTCACTTGTGGTCACAATTATCATCCTGCCTGCATCATGCCTCTTTGTACTGCGCCGCTCAGCATCATTGTGGCGACATCAGATCTGGAATGGATGACTTGCCAGGTGTCCGGCCCGGAAGCTGGAAGAGCTGCGGCGGGCGTCGAGGATAAATACATTGAATCAGCCCTCTAATAGGATGCACCCATTGGCTCCCTAAACACAGCCAAAAGTTCAGATCCATGCGGGTGCACGAACGTTCAGATCTGTACATGACAAAGGTAGTAGGCCTCGCAGATTCTTTTTGGCTAATCGTACGTGCGACTACATGCGAGCTACCCTGTTGGTGGCAAGCTTCGTGTACTGTACAATAGTAGCTATGCATATCCAGAGTATTGAAAGCGCATCACGGCACTGCGACTGGTCGACGGTCAACTTGTCCAGAGGCTATTGAGCTCACGGCGTCGAACGAACAATTTGGGGCGCGCTGTGATGCCCAAGATTAAGTCTGCTGCGGTCTCGACTGAGCCCTTGTTGTCTAGTCACTAGACGGAAGAAAATTGTGCGGCTAGCAAGAAGCTTGACAAGCCTGCGGCGCGTCAAGTGAAGTTGGAGGATTGGCATATGGGCCACTTCCAGGAGCCCAATATCTTCTGTCTCGAACATTAAACGGTAAAATTTGAGGATAGCAACTGTCTAGGGACAAGCAGAAGCCTGAGTTCCGAGAAAGGCTGCTGCCCAGCCGCCATGGCCGGGTACCGTGCAATGGGCGCTGCTGACTGATAAGAAAGCATCTTTGGACAAGCAACAATTGCCACCTGATCTTCAACAGCATCAGGCATAATGCAAGAGGAAGCAAGGGGCACAAGGACTGATTGGTTGAAACGTTTGCGTTGCTGCGTTGTTGAACATGTTCTCTTCTACGGACGATTTCCGGCGGTGGAAGCTTCCGAGGCAAGGTGGAGAGCTGATCCGTGCGCACACTCCGCTGATGATGATGACGACCGTGACCTGGGTCTGCTATACAGCAGAGGTCAGGCGCTAATGTTTCACGGCTTTGGCAACTCGACTTCCCCAGACAATCGTATGCTAGTCCACTTGTGCCAAAGAAGTCACTCCAAATTTGGCCCTCATGATCAGGCTTCTTTCTTGGTCTCTCCACTCTCTTCTTGCCAAACCCCTCCTCTGTAAAGCTGCCTCGACCCTTCCGTTCGCTCCCACTGCAATCCCAGTCCAAAGCTTGATCCTTCAGGACAAGCGCGAGACAGCCTATACAGGCGTCGAAGCCATCTTGTTGAACTAATTCACAAGGGTGGCGGCGGTGGAGGCTAGGCGCTCCTAGGCACTCTCTGTTTTGTGAACATATAAGCCGGGCACGACGTGCTTGCTCCTGCATGTCCAGATTCAGGATTCTCAAGATGGACACTCTGATGGAGCGCAATGAAAGTGGCGCCGGGCGCAACGTGTCGACACTCCTGGATGAGATTGAATCACTCCATTTTTGGCTTCGAGGGCTCACGGCCCATCTGTACACTGCCCAGTGGGAAAGCGCTGCCGACGATGGGAATGCTGAGCAGAACTTTGACCCTCTGCTGCAGCGTATCGAACATTTCGCTCAGCAGCGAGCGGAAACTCAGGAAAAGCTGTGTGTCAATCTCGTCCCAGATATGCACACCGCGCGTTTTCTTCTGACTTCCAAAACAAACATGCGTGCACTGCCGAACACCACTCGCTTCGCAAAGCGTGTGATGCAAGCATGGTGGAGAACCAGGCGCTGCCCCAGGAGCGAGAGGAGACCACGGCCGAGCTCAGACGGGCAAGCCGAGCACATACTTCTCGTAGACGCGAGGTAAGTGGATCGCCATTATCCTTCGCAGTCTGCCCGTTGGAAGCTGATCGGCAAGGTGAAGGCAACGTACAGCTCCACAGAACTCTTCCGCCGAGACCGACATGGCAATCACCGGACGGAGCGTAGAGGAGCATTGGGCGGTCTGCTTGCAGGAGTTTATTGCAGACTGGGAAATGATGAAGGACACGCACGCGCGTAGTCCGGGGGAGTCCGAGATGCATGACTCAGTCACACAGCCAACGCAGTCATCACACCACGACAGCAATGGTGACGAGGCACACGGCGCGGGGCACCTTCATGAGAATGTCGAGGACCCATTCCGGCAATCTCTCGTATATCCCCAATTAAAGCAGAGGGCTGAATCTGCCAGAGTATAACGTCGGTGTTGGTGCACAGAACGAAGCGCGGATCATGAAGGCGGAAGGCTCTAACGGAGAACGCTCGGTGCTTTGGAAAGGGCCGAAGCCCATCAACCAGGAACTAGTCATGAGGAGACGGTTGGTTGCGATGAGCGACATCCAGAGCAGATTGATCAACGGTCGCCCACACTCTGGACGATCAGGAGTGGACTGACAATAGTAAGCCTTCGAGCGACCAGCACCAGACCTCGCGCCAAGCTTCATTGGCGCCGGACAATATGGCAGCCCAATACGCTCTCGCTGGACGATCGTGGAGGAGCTCCTGCGAATCTGCTGCTGGATCACTCTTACCACCCCTGGGTGAACTTTCGGGCGCAAATGGGCCTGTTCTGAGTTCAGTATATGAGAATCACACGGATGACGATACTGCCGGTGAAGCGACATCTGCGTCACCAAGACCCGATGTAGCCCAGTCTCCATGGCAGCGCCAGCAGAGCCGCATCCACCACCTCTCTCCTCTTGCAGCCTGCGTGAGCGCTGCGCCCCAGCCGTTCCAGACCCCTTCTCCCAGCGCTGAACCAGACGAGACAGCTTCGATCGTATGCCCAGCGTATTCGTTGTCGTTTGCCTGTGCAGCAGCGGAGTCTTCGGGGTGGCGTCACCACAGCCGGGATTACTCCCGCTGTCGATTAATACCATAGGCTCTCCAGAAGACTTGTCTGCGCCTCCCACATGTGCAAACTCAGAGGCTGCCACCGGACCTACCTTACCGGTCGCACATCCACAGGCGACGTCCAATGAGGAACCTATCACGCTTTCCTCGAACCCCAGATCAATCCTGCTCCTCGATGACGTGCCATTGGCCACGGTGACGGTAAGGAGGAAGGAAGATGATGGTTGTGCGGCATTGAGGTGCAAGCCTCCTTCGCCGCTCACCGCTGACGTGTCTCCCCCGTCCGAAGACGACGATGCGACCGAAACAGAGACGGTCCGAACGAAAGCTGGATCATGTTGCAAAGCCGGCAGCAGTTGAGTCCGACACGGACGACGGCGCGTCAAGCATTACGAACGGGCCATTGTCGTCCCCACTGGCTCATAAGGAAAGATGTATCCGTCAGACCTCCATTCAACAGGCTCCGACCCCTGCGATCCTGAAGACGGCGTCACGATGGTATCCGCACGTCGTCAAGAGAGACCGTTATGCAAAAGGAGCGAGTCAGATCGAGCGGCTCGGAGATGCCATCCGCGCCAGCTAAAGTAATTTTGGCATCGATGCTCCGCGGCTGATCATCGCGCCAGAGCTTCAACCCTCCAGCCCATGTCCCTTTCCATGAGCTCGGCTGCCAAAGTCGGCGCTAAACTAACTCCACAGCGCATGAAGATGCTCCAGCAGCGGTAGGTGATCTGGCGATCGGATCGGCGGACATCGATCTTGTTAAGGGCCTCTGCAATCTGTACAGCGAGCCGGCATAACCGCAGGACATGATGGACCTCATCCATGCACTTCGGCAGCGGCAGAAGTGCACAACCGATGTAGTGAACCTACTGCAATGTCTGGAGAGCTTTGCGCTGGTAGTAACTGAAGACCACGCACCGGCACAAGTGAGTATCGTCCGTAGACGTGTTCTGAATGGCACTGGCTAATCAGTCACAGTACGCCAAAGCAGTGGAGGGTTGCAGCATGCACGACCTTCGCCGGGTTAGCGACCACCATTGCCTGCACTACGTTTTGCTCCACCTAAACGAGGGTTGGCGATGGTTGCACGTGATGGTGGCTATGTACCTCCGTAAATATTGGGCCTCCAACGGCGACCAAATGCCTGCCTAATGACCACTTACAGTCCGGACCGGGGTGCGCAAACTGTAGGACTACTTCGCAAGCGCCACCAGGCCGGCCGCCATTTCATTGTTGTTGCAAGGACTGAATTAGGCGGATATAATCCGCAGACATGCCGACCGGATGCATCACTTGATCAGCACGGCCTTGCCGGGCCAAGAGTCCCGGATTGGCCATCTGACGCCATTAGGGATACCTTGGCACTCGTGCCTCGAATCAGGGCCGCTTTATCCCGCTTGTGGAAGATGAATCGTCCCAACTAAGCCCACTCGATCATCGTGTTGGCAAGGTGGTCAGCTCAGTACGCAGAGGCTCTGGCGGCAAAGCAGACGCTGTGCAAAGCTAGTTACGTGGTACAGGACTCTCCCGAACTCGATTCCAATTCGTTAGCTCCACCAACGCGCGGTGGTAAACGGCACTCTACCGACACTGTTCCGTGCCCACACATTGAACGAGATACTGACAGGCATCGTAGAGCCAGCTGCAGATACGGCGGCACCGTCTGACTGCGAAAAGTTCCAGCACATATTGTCAACGGTGATGTCACCCCATTTGGGGATGATCCGGGGTTCGCAGTTAAGTTGAATCGGTTCCGCAGCATGCCAGGAAACTGTCCTATTGACGCCGTTTCTGGAAGAATTCAGGGTTACCTGTCGGTCGAGTGTAACTTGCCTGAACAAAGGCCGGCCGATCCCCATTTGATCCCGGTCATTGACTGTGGGACCAGTATCTAGTTTCGGTGAGCTTCTGGTCTATGCAGAATATTAAGCTTTCAACCCTCTTCCACCTTCTTTCGCGCCAGAGTGATTTCCTCCCAAACTTCAGCATCTGCTTCAAAGACCGCATTTTATCCAGTCAGGCTCTAGGCTTTGCCAGAACTTTCCCAGATTAGCTTTCCAGCAAGCATGAACTGCGTTTCTTCTGAAGCTGAATCACGGTGGCTCCGTCGTCGAGACTGCATCCTCCGCTGCTGACCGTCAAATGGCTAGCCGGCACTCGGATCGGATGACGTAGAGATTGGGGTTTGTAGGAGCGCCATTTTGCATATTAGTAACACAGAGATGGTCAGATTTCTGCATGGAAAGGCCGAATGTCACATGCCGTGGTGTGTGATGGAGCGATTGGTGCTATCGTCAATCCAATGTCGACCTAAAAGCATACTTTATGACGGCACGTACAAATCATTGAAGTCCTCCCCGCGTGGTGGGACTGCAATGCTCGATCTCATATATGGCAGATCCCAACGCGAACAAATCAGAGCGAGCTGAGTTGTCCTCAGACGGATCTCAGGGCATAAAGTGGCTAGAGTTTTCGTTTCCAAGAGCTTTCGCGCCTTCGAGACCAAGGCTATGGCATTCGTCATAACCAGATGCATTGAAGTCGCTAAGCCGCGCGTTCAATCCAGAATCTAAAAGCCACTGATCAAGCCTGATATGAGAGTGCCGAACACCCTTGCCATGGACGAATTCCACACCTTCCACCATCTGCTTCGCCCAATTTTGAAGATACCTTGGGCCGTGGGCTGCCACGTAGTCCTTTAGATTGCCATTGCCGTAGAACTCCAACATGATCATATCCCTCATTGGACTGATAAAGAGGCATTTTGCAACTCTGTCGTGGGTCCTAAGAATTTTGTATACGTTTGCCTCGACTGTCATAGCTTTTGCGTTCCCTCGGGTAATTTCCGCTCCTTCGTCGATGCGGGGGATCTTGATTACCACGTCGCTCAAGCGAAATGTGGTGGAGGAGGAACCAACCATCAAGAGCATCGCTCTGGCGTTTCTGAGATCAGGATCTTGCACGTGCTCCATGTTCGGCCAGAATTTGGGCTTTTGCATAGGTTTTGATATTGGTGTGGGAGTCGAAGCAATCGCTTAATCGGCTATATTGAGTTCGCCGGCACCACCTCGGGATTGGCTCAAATACGAGGACTATACCCGTCGGCCAATGGAACCAAGAGCCGCTGAACATTCGGGTAAGTCTATGACTTGAATTTGCCGTTGTGCGCTCGGGCTTGAAAAGCTGGTTGCTCCCGTAGCCTGCGCGACGTGTTATAGGATAATTAGCATAACGGAAAACGGAGATGTGTGAGGTCCATCATTGAGTGGACCTCGTACGCGCGATGTCGGTTCGTCTCTTGCCTAATATAACCGCTGCATATGTCATTAGCAGCGCGTATCAGGAAATCCTACCCTCTTCGCCGAGTACATGGTAGCATAGAACTTAATGTGCCCACCTACTGTTAGAACTGTTTTTCTTCCCATTGTCTTGCAATTTCGGCGACATTTACAACTACATAGAGAAAGTTGCGCAAAGAGAGTACAAGACCCTAGTCATTTGGTCAGACGGTGGCTGCACATTTGTGTGTAGAAAGGAAACTCTAAGTGCAGATCCTGTTTAGAGAAACTAGCGCAGGAAAACTTCTCGAAGAAAGTCGCCTGCCCATTCTGGCGCACATTGCCGATGGCGTACAGGTCCAGCTTCGGCATCTGGCCCATCGAGTGCAGCATGGAGTTGATCTCCGCCGCGGTCAGCTGTCCCGGGGCGGCGATCATCGGCAGCAGGGGATGCATGATGGGCGTGAAGACCTTGTTCAGCGTCCGAGAAAGCTGTCCCACGGGTCCCGTATTCAAGCCCTAGAGCGGTGGGTGCGCGAATGTCGTCTGGATGATCGAGCGAAAGTACTCCAACTCGTAGTTCTCCTCGGTCGTGTTGACGAGCGCAATCATCTTGACAATGTCCCCGTGAATCGCGCCTTGCTTGAACAATTGCTGGGCCTCCGCGGAAGACCACTTGAACGTGCCGGACAAGTCGTGCCACGCGGAGATGATGCGGCTGCTCCCCTTCTCGGCCGCCAGCCGGGTCCGAATCTCCTCGGGGAGCCACAGCTCGACGTCGATGTACTCGCAGCCCCACTGCAGGGCCTTGCGCAGGTATTTGTAGAACAGCATGGGATCATCCATGGGGAAGCGACCGTTCTCGCGCGTGCATCGGGTGGTGAAGATCATTGGGAGCTCGCTGCGCTGCCGCAGCAGCATGACCTCCTCGCCAACATACTTGATACTGGGGATCGCGGGACTTGGGCTGCCCATCTCCGACTCCTAATGCAAGGTCAGCTCAGCTGTGCTCAAACGCAGTGCCATGTGCATCGCGTGATAGCAATGCCGTCGGGAATCATGCGCACCTGCAGCAAATCGACACGTAGCTCCACGGAGTCTGCGCCCACTGACAGGATGTCCAAATTGGGGAGAGCGGCACGAATGTCCGGGAATGTGGTAGAGAGCAACGTCGTCCTGGCCTTCTTCTTCAGATCGTCATGTGGCTTGATCTGTCCCAATATGAAACTCAGAAAGCGAGCAACATCCCGCCTCACGAACTGCCTCTGCGTGTACAGGTACTCATAGTCGCAATAGGAAGTGCGCTCCTCGTCCCTCAGATCCTGGACGTCAATGCAGTGAGTGGTACTGACTGTCCGCTTCACTCTGCGAACGTCTTCGGAATACGATATGGCACCATTGTCCAATCCAATTACAGCGTTGTCCGGCTGCCCAGCAGCCCCGTCCAATGTCTCGGCGGCGACATACTTCTGTCCCAGGACCTCGGCGATGATCCTGACAATGTCGTGTTGGTCTCGGTCGTACAGGACGAGCAGTCGCGGAGTCTCGTTATAAATGATCTCCTCGATCTTCATAACCCCATTGCTTTTTGTCATGGCAGCGGGGCCAGGTCGGGGAACCTGATGCCCGACTGCCATACAACAAGATGGGTGTGACGTACTGCAGCCTGCTTCAGCGTCTCTTCCTTTGTTGGTTGCCATGGCATACTCACGCCTCGAAGCTTGCTCAGATCTGCACCAGTGTTGCGGGCGTGTATGCGCTGCCTTGCGCTAGTCCTGAAGGATCAAGCTTTAGACTAGGATTGCGGTCGAAGCGCATCCCTCTCCGCGGGGAACGAAGAGGTCAAGGCAGCCTGACAGAGGAGGGGTTTGGGAAGAAGAGAGTGGGGAGATCGAGAAAGAAGCGTGGTTACGAGGGCCAATTTTAGAATAACAGTTTGGCTGTGAATGGACTAGCATACGATTGTCGGGAGAAATCGAGTGCTAAAGCCGCAAAACGTTAGCGCCTGACTATTGCTGCAGAGCACACCCGAGTCGTGCTTTCATATAGAGCGTGTGTGCAACGACCATGGTGATAGACAACCCCTGGTTTTCGTTTCAGCTTTTGCGCGAGCAAAAGTTATATTGTTTGCAAGCTATGCCAGACCGGGACCTACCCAGACAGAGCATCCGCGCAGGTTGCATCCGCGCAGGTTGCATCCGCGATCCTGACTGTCAAGACGATCTTTGTCCACATCATGGCGTCTGCTACAATCTCGGCTGCAGCTACTGCCTTCTCGTATCCAACACCATTGGCATGTTGCGCCAAGACTATATTGTATCACATACTTCCGTGCGAAGGGGTCGCGATGGCGAAATAGTTGCCCGCCAGATGGTCGCCCGCGAGTGTCTGACGCGGTTCCATCAATCTGCCACGACCAGTCACGGCTCTCTGTGGTCGAGTACAACGGCCCCGGTCCGTCTG
>JAVRRR010000671.1:0-10145 GCA_035927975.1 Rachicladosporium monterosium | reverse complement strand
TGTTGAAGGCGGTTGTTGATAGAGTGTAACGGCGTGCATAGCGCGGGGATGTGCACGGTCCAGGGAAGCGTTCTACTACGCCGGACAGCGACTTTATTGACTTTCACCAGCTAATTAAGCAAGCGCAGTCCCTACAAGCGAACATATGGACTAATTTACTTAGTAGCTGGCTCTTGGCGAAGCTTGGAACAATCAAGAACCCGGCTCAGACTGACTAATGGGATGCTTTCTCAATTCCTCCTGTCACGGAGTGTGCTGATGATCTCAGCTGTCGTCCGGTCATCAGCTAATAAGCTGCAATATGCATGTCACGCCTGGCACAAGCTGTCGATCAGATGTTGAGCGGCGATAAGGATGAAGTCTTTAGCACGGGAAAGCACAGCCATGTTACAGCTGAACGCCAAGGCCGGATCAGTTGTCAGCTACCGTTTCGTGAGGGGGTAAGCGACCCATGGTAGAGTGCAGAAGTTTCGTTGTGGGGAGATGGATTGCGAGCGTCATCTGGCTCCTAGCGCGTACGGGTCGCAGATCCCGAAAGTGGGGAAAGCTGGTACATATAAACGGAAGGATACCTGGGCGCAAACAATCCTTCCAACCCATTATCATCACCATTCCCAAGAGACCTTCCAAGGTTGATAGCTGGCACCATGAAGGAGACAGCGACAGCAGTAGCTGCAGCGTCGCACAGGTTCAGTGGATACAATAAGACCCAAGCCGTCATCGCACTACATCCCAATCTCGCTGTCACGGAAGAGATTGCTAAAGCCGCTGCATCGAATTACCGGTGTGGAACAGAAGTTATAGCTGTCCTACTCCGGCGACCCAACCTTTCTGTTACCAAAGAGGCATTGGCGCAAGCAATTGAGTGCTTCGACGCCGAGATCGTTCGACTGCTCTTAGAATATGAGGTAGACTTGGTTGTTACGGAGGAGATGGCCAAGGCTGCTGCATCAAATGAACGGAACGGCGCTGAGGTAATCCAGGCTCTTTTCAAGCATCAGCCGGACCTGCTCGTGACAGAAGAGACAGGAGCAGAAGCGCGTTGTATAGACTACTGTGACACAATATCCCGCTTCATAGAGGCAAAACATCATCCAGAAAAAGGGATTACCATACGTATAGGATGGGAGCTGCCGGACTTCGTCATACGATTCCTTGGCAAGGACAGAAATCTGCCAAAGGTGCTTACAGTCACAGGCACCAGCATGACAGCTTTTGCGACAACCTGTGAGCAGTATGTGAGCTGGAAATGGGGATCTATAGGCCTATGGGTTCTCCATCTGGTTTTCCACTTCACCGCAAGATATTGCAGTTGAGGCGTCTACGGACTCCATGCGACTTCTGCTGACACCCTCTCTATCTGAATGCTGTATTCACATTGTGGCAGATAAGGTAGATACGGCTGTCTGGGTGGTTCAGACGTTAGCATGGCTGACTAGCCGTTTTCGGATACCCAAATCCGGTCTTCGACCTCACTACTCAATTCTTGAGTTCGTGCAGCATGGCAATGATTTTGCGATTGCACTTGGCAACTTAAGGTCTGCTGAGCAGTAAGCGTCTTATCCATGTTGGCACGCCCTGCTACCCAATACGACATTCGCGTCTGGCTTTCCAGTCAGAATGCCGCAGCAAAGTGGTCTTGACCTCGAGTGGGATGTCTTGCTTGACCTCGCCGACGTCATTTACTCTACAGACTTACCGCAGATTGAACCTCGACCAGCATTGAACTCCGGGTACTTCTACGCTGGCATTGGGACTTTGTTGTATTCGGTCAGCAAGACATTCGACGGCGGAGACCGGATGGGACGACCAGCCGTTGACGGTATTACCGATTCAGTACACGTTGCGCAGATTGTCAATGTACCTGCTGTAGATATCAAGAAGATCGTGGTAAAGATGATAGACTGGGTCCATCGGTATAAAAATCTGGAGAAGGACTTGGACAGAGACATTTGTTTGTCATTGGGTATTGATCTTTTAGAGTCATAGTTCGTCACCTCCACTCTGGTGAAACGAAGACTGCTGCCAACATTAGCTGGAAGAAACTTATGAACAAGAGCGGACCACTGTTTCTTGCAGTGATTCAGCAAGTCAAGGAGACTGATGCAGCGCAACTGTCGGTGGAACACGCTTCTCTACGTGATGCAATCGTTCGCTGCAAGGTCTCTCAGCTCCAAAGTACGGTTACTACGCAGCCTCCAGAGGTTACATTGCTGCCATTGGGATACACCTTGTACCCCCGGAGTCTCTCTACCAGGAGGCATATCGAGAGTCGTGTGCCCTTTAGACCGGATCATCATGGTGGGGGCGTAGCAGGCATATGTAGTCAAAGGGTTTGTCATCAGCAGAAATGGTCTGATGGGACGTTCCTAAGCGAGCATAGCAGCTTGAAAGTCCTCTGGTGATCGAATTAGATTCTAGGTAGCGCCTCTCCGTCATCCGAATCAGCGTCATCGTCCTCCTCAATTCTACCCGATGGAGGTGCAAAGTCCACCTGCCGAGCGGAAGTGTCAAAGCTTGGTCCGCGCTTGGTCTGCATCCTCGACAGCTGAGCGGGGTTCTGCGACGAGCTCAGGCTCACATCCGGACGATGGCTTCTGCCATCGCTTTTGATCTTGTTGACCGAAGAACGGGAAGGCACGCGGACCGACAGGTCCGGCCGACCGTGCGCTCTGAGCGTATCCTCGTTATCTTCCCGATGTCCACCGTCCTCGCCCACATACTCGGGGATCTCGAACTGTTGCCCGCCCTTCGAGAGCGTAAACGGACTCCTCGGCGAGCCGGCTCCAGGGCTCTGACGCCGTTCCGAAGTCGTGCGGTTGAATGCTGTACCGGCCAGAGCCTTAGGCTGTGCACGCACCGCCTCCGAATTAAGCTCCTGCGCCGTCACGCTCTTATGCAGACTACTCGACGGAGCCTTGGACGGCCCACCGACAGTCGCAGCCGCTTTACCGGCATCAGCAAGATCAACGGCGCTACCGCTCATCGCTGACTTCTTCCCTTCCTCTTCAGGTATCGAATCCCTCGAGATCCGCTTCCAGGGCTCCTCTTTCCGGCTTGGACAGCTCGTCCGCGCATTCGGACCCGTCTTCTTCGTCAGACCGTTCGCTTTCACTAACGTGGCAGTCGGATCAGACACCGGGGGCAGCTTGCGCGTCGGCACAATGTACGGCGAAGTGCGTGGATGATCGAAGTCCACCACCTTGCGGCTCCCTAAAGCGTCCGAATTCTGATTCTTCCTCAAATCCTGGCAAGCCCTCTGCTTCCGCTCCATCTCCTTCCTATGCTCCTCCTGCTTCGCGTCGAGTAACGTCCTCCGCTCATGCTCCGGCAAGCTTTGGTAGTCTTGCTGCAATATACTCTTCTGCATCACTGCGTTACGATCGAATGTCACGCTCGTGCTCCCGTCGCCCTCTTTCGGTAGATTTTGGATGGCCTTCACTTTATCCGTCACAAGCGTGCTCTCGCCGGAGCGTATTGTGCTCGGTGAGTGCGGCTGCACTTTCTCAGTGAGCTTACGGTACGTCTCGTCGTCCAGCGGCGTGCCGGAGAAAGTCGGCTTATTAAATAGACTTTGCTGGAAATCTAGCCCGGCGCTCTTGAGCGGCACGACGCCGTTCATAGCATCGTGCTCAGGTGTGCGAAGAAAGAATTTAAGGCTCCCGATTGAGTCCGCCATGCCTCTTACGGCAGCCATCAGGAGCAGATCATTAAGCGCTTCCTCGCACTCTACTCGATCGGGACTAGTGATGTGAATAGCCACATCGGGACCCTCCGGTACTCCAAGGTTGCAGCATACGACCGTACGCAAATGATCCGCAGACTGGACCTCCGATATGTCGATCAAGCGATAGTTCCACCCATCCGCAGTAACAAAGATGAACTTCTTATCGCCCTCTCTCGCGGTACTACTACCGCCGGATGGCGGCGGTAAAGCTGGGACGGAATGCGCAGACTCGACACTCGTGTGCGCACTCTTTCGGCTAGATGACCTGTCCACGAGAGACGTCTCGGATGGCGCATGTGCGAGTCTGTTATAAAGGCCACACTTTGTCATCTGAGGCGAGGTAGGGATCATATTTCCTTCCGCAGTGTACCCGACGTCTGTGTTCTTCTTCTCACGCCGGGACTTAGCAAGGAAGCTCTTGTGCTCTTTCGCGCTGGCGGGCGTCTCCTGACTGCTGTACCTTTCGGCAGGCGGTGGCCTGGAGCTATCAGTAGCATTGCGCCGCCTTGTGCTGTCTTCTGGGGGAGGCTTCGCGGACGCACTGTCGATTTCCCGGTTGTTCGCAGTCGCACATCCGCTAAGACGACCAGGTACCGACGACATATTGCTAACGTAGAGAATATTCATCTCATCGCTAGCATTGTGGAAGTGCCCTTGCGCATAGTATCTCTTGTCGGCCGCGGGCGCCGGTCTGGCACTCGCGATACCCGGACTTTGCTGTGGACACTGACACTTGTGTCCGCTGTCAGGCGCAAAATCTCTGCTTGCACTCGGAGAGTGACGCCGCTGTACATCGCGCAGAGCACCTAGAGCCGTGGAAGAGGTGCCACTCCGCCCTTTCTCATCCAGTGATCTTGAAAGCGGGTCTGGGCTTGCAGCACGCTGCTGACCCGAAAGTCTGCGTTGGGCAAGAGCCATGGCGGGCAAGATAGGCGGTAACGACCGCCCCGGTGAGTCTCCATCCCCCGCAGTGTCTGGCGATGATGTGAATGCGCTCCATACATTGCCTGTTAGCGACAGATGTGGCAAATTCTCGACGCCGCCGTCCGTACCGGCACTCGTCGACTGCAAGTGCTGAAGCTGACTGCTCTGCCTCCGGTTGTGCAACTGTAAGCTCGCGTCACTGCTGGACGCAGCCGTTGCTGGCGTATCCGCTCCCCCAGTTTTCAGTACACCCCCGACCAGCCGCCGGATCCGCCTCGACTCCTCACGCTCCTTGAGGTCATCCCACATGCGAGCGCCAGCAGTACACTCTCGCGCCACCTGCGGAAGCACCGTTCGCGGTATGAAGCCAAAGTTCCATTGGCCACCTGCAGCGGCTCGGCCGATGTCAAGGAATGTGTTCCCGTAGACATTGAGGTGCTGAAATGCAGCTTGCCACTCTTTGCTAAAGCTGTGTGCCGCAAGCCAAATCTGCACGCGCTCAAGGGGCCATTTCTGGTCTTGTGGGCTGGCAGGAGTGTCGCCAGAAGAGGAATGCTCGCCATTGCCTTGAGGAGAGGCCTCCTCGGTGTATTCGGCTCTGCTTGGTGCAGCCCCAATCAAGGGATACGGGTTCTGCGGCTGCACTGCAGGCAATGGATGTTCTTGAGCCTCCTTTGCGGGTGCCATGATTACCTTCTGCTGACCCGCCGTTGGTGTGGGAGGCGGATAATTGTTCTGCTGCTGTGGCTGTTGCGGCGCCTGTACACTCTGCGCTTGTGATGTCGGTTGTTGATAATGCTGAGGTTGATTGTTGCTGAGCCAAGCTTGATAGTGACCCTGAGTCTGATCTTGATGATGGTTCTGGCCGTGCGGGTAGTTGTTCGTTCCTTCTCGTTGTACACACGGAGGGCCGCTGGGAAGCATCAAGCCTCAGCAACAATCATGTCACGCAGTATCTTTCCGTTCGAGACGGTCGATCTATCGAACTCAACATGCGCCACGCAGACGCAGACGATATTAACGGACGCTTCGGAATGGTCAGCAGGGACTACCAGGCCAGCGCCAGTCGGTCTTGGATTACCGGTTTCGAGGTATCCATCAACAGGGCGCAACCGTTTACGATCAAGATGGTGCATGATCTGGTCATTGGTCGCAAGCTGAATGACTTCTGTTTCGCTAACGGAGGCATGGGATGCCGTTACTGGCAGTACGCATTCGCTTGCAAACCGCCATTCTAGCGACATGTTGACGGTATGCAGTGTCACGCTTGTCGCAACATACGTATTCAATTGGGCCTTCATGGTGTAACTGCTGGTCCAGGGCTCGGAGCTGCTGCCTTGCAGAACGTACATGCGGTGGTTTACCGCTGGGCAGTTGAATTGCAGAGCATGTCGATATGTCTAGGCGGATATGAGGCCCAAACCAGGGCAGCTTGACTGGCAACCTAGTCGGCGGAATGGACTTTCGACCCCATGACTACACAAAATCAACTGGTAAAGTCCAACATGTTGATATTAGAGAACACGGTTGTCTTTCGGGCCTTGCGCCTGACGGTAGCCAACCTCTACCGGGGAATACTTACACAGTGGACGATCCTTCGCTCAGGTTTGTCACTCTCTACACTCGTTGTTTCGTGGCTTTCGCGCTCGGTTCGACGTCCTTGTGCCCCACGTTGATTGATTCGCACTCTGTACTCAGATAAATCTGGACGTAACTTGCTGTTCTCATTGTTTGGGTGTTTCAATCTGGCATCTTTCCCATCAGCTCTTCCATCTACCAGCAAGCGAAGTCCAATCGGCCAACCAGAATGGCTTTGCTCTCTTGGACACCTATGCGAAGTAGAGCCAGGCTGCAGGCTTGAGAGGCCAGATTGGGAGTATCGATCGCGCGACATGAACGCTCGGAGGCAAGGAAGTAGGCATGGTATCGACGCACCGATGAGCGCCGAGCCAAGCCACGTCTTCTGCCATGCGAGCGGAGGGACGAGATCGATGCTGGTCTTGCCTGTAAGAAAGAAGCGTGTATTGGTGACGGTCGCACCCATGCCTGCCAAAGCTGCGAAAATGCGAAGACCGAAGGCTGTCACGACAGTTGTTTCATTAATGGTCTCCCATCTGATGTCCTATCGACATCAATCAGGCTCAAACGACCAATATGTACAGCTACACATCGCTTTCGATAGCTGCTCAATCAGCGCTCGTACTTCCGAAGGCGGTCTGGGAAGCATCGTAGCCAATCGAAGTAAGCAGAGTTGCAAGAATAATCCAGTATCCAGTCGCAGCGTGAGAAGCGCCAAAAACGGGTCTCTCTTTGAGTGCGGTGCTGAAAAAGATTCGACGAGCGAAAAGCAAGGTCGATAGCTCAAATGAATCCACTGCTGCAAGCAGGCAGAGTCTTGCCACGGAGTAGACTGTCTCGCCCTTAGTGACGTTTCGATGACTTGATTTCACCGGCGTGAGAGGTATGTTCCTACCTTTGACACATCAGACACCCACACAGCATATACGTCCGCATCTACAGCCCAAGCGAATACCACGAGCTTTCGTACAACGGAGGAGTGATTTCAGGATTTACTACAATCACCAAGTCGTCTCCTGCAGGCAAAGAAGGCCAGGCATGCTCTTCGTGTCCATTCGCACGCCCAAGTCCTGCACCTCTGATTATCCTTTGTTGCTCGTTGATTCAAGTCTTGCTCCATTTGGACTTGCGCTTCCTCTCGTTGGTTTCGGCCTTGCTCTTGCTGGAATTGTACTTCCTGCCGCTGCAGCTGCGCTTGGGCTTGCTGGTCCTGCACTCGCTGCCGTTGGTTTTGCGCATGATCTCGCTGGACTTGCGCTTGGTCTCGCTGGGTCTGGCCTTGGTCTCGCTGCTCTTGTACTCCCTGCTGCTGCAGCTGCTCTTGGGTCTGCTGGTCTAGTACTCGTCGTCGCCGATTTTGCTCGTTATCTCGTTGGACTTCGGCTTGATCTTGCTAGGCATGAGCTTCCTCTCGCTGGTCTTGCACTTGCTGTCACGTATTTCATGCATACTGCTGCTGGTCTAGCCCCTGCTCCCGCTGGTGTAGCACGCGCTCCCGCTGGTCTAGCGTCTGCTCTCGCTGGTCTACGATGTGCTCGCCCTGACGTTGTGCTCCTTCTCGCTGGGTCGTCGCTTGTTCTTCTGCCACTTCGTGATCTTTCAAGAGTAGCAATTCACTGTCGCATTCGCGGTGGGGTTCAGTGCTCCTGATCCTGAGCAATTACCCCGCTCCTCCACCGCGATCGCCTCGCAGCTCGACGGCCGTTGTAATATAATTGGCGATGCAGCCGCATCTCCTTCTAGCATCGTTTAATGAAAAAAAGAGTACAGGGGGGTCCATGCAATTTTGCGAATCGGCGTCAATGGGTCGCGTGATAAAGGAGGCATTATGCGATGAGAGCGAGCAAGGACTATGGACGGTGGGTTCATAATAGCGTT
The DNA here is from genome assembly GCA_035927975.1 of Rachicladosporium monterosium. Lineage (NCBI taxonomy): Eukaryota > Fungi > Ascomycota > Dothideomycetes > Cladosporiales > Cladosporiaceae > Rachicladosporium > Rachicladosporium monterosium. The sequence continues at coordinate 2,038 of JAVRRR010000671.1, read as the reverse complement.
CCGCACTGCTTACGAAGTACCCAAGCAGGCTATTACCAATCACTTCAGATGGCTCTTGCGCCCTCGTGCAACCCAAGGGTTGATCAGGTATAGGTAAATGAACTATTAAAAATAGATACGTATTGTAGTAGGTGACATGCTGCTCAACTTCCGCATCACAGTTACCCTAAACCTCACATCAGCCTTTCTTTTCCAAAAGGGCCCAGAGTCCTGCCAACCTCGACCTCAAAAGCATGGCTACACCGACGCACGCTGCAGTCGTGACCACGGCCCCACGAACTCTCCTCGTCGTTCGCCAAGTCCCGACCATTACTCCAATAAATGACGAGGTACTCGTGCGGGTCGAGTGGACGGCTTCGACGCCGTTGGACCTGCATCAAGCGGATGGCGGGCTATTAGTGAAGCATCCACAAGTCCTCGGCGGCGGCGTTGCTGGCACGGTCTTGGAAACGGCGGAGGGAGCCAAGCGGTTGAAGGTCGGGGACAAGGTGTTCGGGTTCCAGTGGCGAGAGCAGAAGGAAAAAGGCCATCAGGAGAAATTGACAGCCCCCGAATGGCTTTTTGGAAAGGTCAGTGGAACGATTCTTGGACAGCGCGAATGCCTGTTCACCACCCTCCTCTCCAAATGGCGAAGTAGGTTCGATTTCAATGTTGTAATTGGAAAGTGGACTGATAAAGTCTTATTGTCCTTCGTCTTCGACTCGTTGCTTCAGGCATGCCCTCCATGCTTTTCCATTCACGCGCTCTTGTTCTCAGTTGCCATGGTTTCCGCTCTCGCTTGCTGGCCTGTTCAAGTAGCCCTTTCAAGTAAGATGCTTCTGCTAATGAATCGTCCTTGACAGATTCCATCAGGCTTCATGATGCAAGAGGCGGTTACCTTACCCAACAACTTTGTGACAGCGTTCCACACCATCTCAACAGACCTCGGACTGCCAATTCCATGGCCGAAACCAGAGGGATACGTACCGCCTAGAGCCTCCGAGGCCATCCTAATCTGGGGTGGGTCTTCAAGTGTGGGTCAGTACGCGCTCCAAGTACTCAAGTATTACGGATATAGGAACATAATAGCCACAGCCTCACCATCTCATCATGGTTATCTGAAGAGCCTCGGCGCTATCAGATGCTTCGATTACCGAGACCCGAACGTGGTCCACGACATCGGAAGGGACATGGGATCACTACCTTTGATCATTGACTGCATCGGCTCCAAGGCAGGAACGCTTGCTCCAATCTCCCAGCTTACCGGAAGCGCAGCGAAAGTCGCGATCATGCTGCCAGTCATCGTCAAGGCTTCGGCAGACGAAGCAGCACCAGAGTATAGCATGGAGGTGGAATCTCAAGCAGCATGGGGCCCAGGCGTAGAGGCTAGAGGCGTAAGGACGCACTTCTACCTACAGGTGAGTATCTTCGAGCGAACGATCTTTCCATCTCGTTCCGCTAACGGCGGACAGAACGAGCTGTTCAAAGAGAAGCTTCAATCTGAAATAATGCCTACGCTTCTGGCCGAAGGTATAGTGAAGCCCAATCGGTACGAACTAATTGAAGGCAGCACGCTCGTGGAAAGGGCACAGAACGCTTTGGACAAGTTGAGAAGCGGAACCGTAAGCGGGGCGAGACTTGTTTGGCGAGTTGCAGAAGCGTAGTCTCTGAGCAGACCTTCCCGAGTATGATGATGGAACCCTGCCATTTTCCTAGAAAGCTGTGCCTGACAGACATGATCGTACTCCGTTATGGGTTGTGCCTCATCTTGCTGCATTATGGTTGGTGGCCCGTTTCCGAGCGCTGACGTAGCTTTGGATGCAAACCCAAATGTAGAGACTTCTCAAGCCATCCATTGCCACTGTACGCAACACAGCCCTGCGCTCAACGTGGGTCTCGGCGTGGCTTGCTCTCTTTCATTGGGACGCCAGGGACACAGTGCAGCTTGCTGTCTAAGCAAGCTTCGAACAGCACCAGTCCAGCTATGCTGTTGTGAACAAAGCCGTGAAAGGTAGGGGACCTAACGCTTCGCTCCACCGCCGGACATAAGACGAAGTAG
>JAVRRR010000067.1:3818-14732 GCA_035927975.1 Rachicladosporium monterosium | reverse complement strand
AACAAGAGTCAGAGCAGTCCATATAACCAATGCTGTACAGTACGTCGACGAGCCCATCCTACATCTTCACGACCCTCACGAACTCGACACCGCAGCAAGAGACAGCAACGACGACGAGGCACGACTGAGCCGGTCGTAACGAGCCCTTGACATCCGCGAGTCCCAGTATCTCGGGCCCTTGCGCACACGACACTCCGTAGCCAGCGAAGTCCCCAAGAACAACCAAGAGACACATACTACCCCCACCGAGGCACGACCCACCGCAATCATGGCGACGAACGGCGACTACCCCTCCGAAGATGACTCTCCCCCTCCATCCCCGGGCATCCAGCCCCTCGCCGAGGACGATGATGAGCCACACGCGAAAGGCCCGGCGCCCATGCCCAAATCCGCACTCAAGAAAAGCAACGCCGCCGCCGCAGCGCTGGCATCAAGACCAGAGCTCCCCGAGCAGCCCGAGCCCGACACACTGGACGTAGCCAACCTCACACCAACTTCCCCCGAAATTATTTGCCGACAAGCGACCATCAACATTGGCACGATCGGGCATGTGGCGCACGGGAAGAGTACGGTGGTGAAGGCGATCTCGGGCGTGCAGACAGTGCGCTTCAAGAATGAGCTGGAGCGTAATATCACGATCAAGCTGGGTTATGCGAATGCCAAGGTGTACAAGTGCGATAATCCGGAGTGCCCGAGGCCGACGTGCTATCGGAGTTACAAGAGTGACAAAGAGATCAGCCCGCCGTGTGAGAGGGCAGGCTGCGAGGGCACATACCGGTTGGAGAGACATGTTTCGTGAGTGTTGCGCCGCGCCTCGCTGGTCCCAAGTGACAATACTGATAGCGTACCAGCTTCGTCGACTGCCCCGGTCACGACATCCTGATGAGCACCATGCTTTCTGGAGCCGCGGTCATGGACGCCGCATTACTGCTAATAGCTGGCAACGAGCCCTGTCCACAACCACAAACGTCCGAGCACTTGGCAGCCATCGAGATCATGAAGCTGGGACACATTGTCATCCTCCAAAACAAGGTCGACCTGATGCGAGAAGAAGCGGCGGCAGCACATTTCGAATCGATCCGGAAGTTCATCCGCGGCACAGTCGCAGACAACGCACCCATCATCCCCATCTCCGCGCAACTAAAATTCAACATTGACGCCATCAACGAAATGCTCTGCACCAAGATCCCCGTCCCCCTGCGCAACTTCCAAGACAACCCCCACCTCATCGTCATCCGCTCCTTCGACGTCAACAAACCGGGCTCGGAAATCGAAGAGCTCCAGGGCGGCGTCGCCGGCGGCTCCATCCTCACCGGCATCCTGAAACTCGGCGACGAAATCGAAATCCGGCCCGGCATCGTCTCCCGCGACGACAAGGGCAACATCCAGTGCAAACCCATCTTCTCCCGCATCATCTCCCTCTTCGCCGAAAACAACAGCCTCAAATTCGCCGTCCCCGGCGGCCTCATCGGCGTCGGCACCCGCATCGACCCCACCCTCTGCCGCGCAGACCGCCTTGTGGGGTTCGTCCTCGGTTTGAAGGGTCAACTCCCCAAAATCTACACGGAGCTGGAAGTCAACTATTTCCTGCTGCGGCGCTTGCTGGGCGTCAAGACGGCGGACGGCAAACAGGCCAAGGTCGCCAAGCTGGCGAAGAACGAGGTGCTGATGGTGAATATCGGATCCACGGCTACGGGGGCCAAGGTCATTGCCGTGAAGGCCGACATTGCCAAGTTGCAGTTGACGAGCCCGGCGTGCACGGAGATTAAGGAGAAGGTTGCGTTGAGTCGGCGGATTGAGAAGCATTGGCGACTGATTGGGTGGGCGACTATTGAGGCGGGCACGACGCTGGAGCCGCAGAAGGAGTGAGGTGGTCCCCACACGAATGCCTACAAGTACTTTGGTCGTTGTCTCGGCCGTACGGTACGGGCTGGCGATGAAGGTGTCGCGGGCTGGAAGCAGCTAGGGGCGAAGCTGAGACTTCGACGAGCATATTTACATTTGCAATCGAGAAACTTTGCATGTCCGCGATGTCTTCAGTTGAATTCATGTATGTTGCCCTCATGCTAGCTATGGCCGTCGGCCAAGTTAGGCAGCGTGGTATTATTGCTAGGATGCGTTGCTATTGGTTCAGATGACTACGCTCGGGCTATTGTCAATGCTGAGCGTTGGGTGGCGTTGGTGGTGTGACTGGCAGCTGAAGAGCTATGTTGGAGGCTGAGGGGAGTTGCGGTCACGCGACGCTCATCCTCGCCACTAGAGATAGACTGCTAGTCTGACCTCCACGCTCTTTCAAGATGTGAAGCAGAACATACTCCACCAATTTAATGAACGTGAGTGCAAGCGAGTGAGAGCTAAATATACAGGTACGTTATCTCATGAGCTTCTTCACACGTCCCGAAACCTTTTCCCGGCTTAGCCACGCTATCATGTTCCGGACGTGAAGAAAGTAAGACCGAGAGAGAGCGCCTCAGCATTGATCCAAAAAAAATCTCGTTGATCAAATCATTGACTTCCAGTCCAAGCGTAGCTTCAATGAGCGAAAAGAACAACACCAAGCCCACCTAAAGCGAGACCGATACCTCTACTGAGTGTATTGCCCGCGTTCGTGGTCTGTTGCGCCGGCATAACGGGAGAGCTCGAAGAGCTCGAAGAGCTCGACGAGGCTACCGCGGGCGTTGGGACGACGACCGGGGTCACCGTGGCGGTTGCGGCGGAGGGTGTCAGAGACGTCGAGGTAGCTGGCGTCGTGGATGTAGTCGAGCTGCTAGAGGGCGAGTAAGAAGATTCGGATGTGCTCGGCACGTAGATGGGGGTCGTGGCGGCAGGCGTGGATGTGCTCATAGTTGACGTGGGCGTATAGGTGCTAATAGACGAAGACACGGCCGAGTCGGGAGCCGCCGACACGGCACTGGCAGTGCTGGCGGGCGGCGCGACGGTAACCACGGTGGCAGAGGCGCCGCATTCGGCCAAGGAGCTGCCGTTGGGACAGCAGCCATTGTCCACGCAGTAGTAGCCTGCTTGGCAGTAACCTAGCTCGCCAGCGCGGCGATTGTCAGTTCCGCCGAGTCTGTGGACGGCGGTGGACGAGAGGTGAGTTACGGACCGGAATTGGAGCAGCAGGTCTCGCCTTGAGTAGGGTTGTAGCAGCTGCTTGCGTCGACGCACTCGATGGAGCCGGCGCCGAAACAGCTAACGCAGGTTGGGTTCTGTTGGTAGCAGGTGTTGCGTCTTTGCAAACCCGTCATGGAGTGGAAGGGCGCGAAGGGGAAGTCCGTCGAGGCCAGGGTGGTGGCGACGAGGAGGGTGGAGACGGAGAGGGATGGGTACATATTGCAGATGCACTTGTGGGGGTCGAGAAGTAAGTCGGTTGGGGGTAGCTTTGACACTGTTGGGAAGGACGGAGAGGGTGGTGGGTAGTAAGTCAACGGACTTATATGTGCTAAGAATCGGGAGATGGATGTTCCGTTCAGCACAGGGGGACAGGTGAGTGTCATATTCGCGTCCAATCCCGAGTCGACGTCTTCTCCATCTGCTTCAGCCTCCGCTTAGTTTCGCCTCTCAGTTGATCTCACATCCGGGACATGGTCTGGTCGGCCTTTTGCCAAGGTGAGGAGGTTGGTGGTTCTTCATGGCCAGTGGCTTGCAGTTCGTGGGGTTGTCTGGGGTTTCCAGGGTCCGATGGGGTGATCGCCATGGGGTGATCCTCAGCCCTTTTGTAGCAGCACGCGACACTCCGCGATGCCTCTGTAGAATCTCCTAACTACGGCTTCCTGTCATTGTGGAACTCCAGTGCTCGAGTCAACGGGTCAGATTCTCCATCGACGGTCCCTGCGAGTCGAAGATCGTCGTTCGTCGGCGCTGTAGGTGCGCGATGAACAACAATCCTTGCCGGTGGGTCGGCCGCCAAGCCAGAGGGCATACCAAGCCTTGGCTTTCGAACCGGTGAGGGACGCAGACTTTCAGCTGTCTTCCTAGGTAGAGACCCGGTACACTGCTTCGCTTGTGGCGTGGTTCCACAGGCGGATCGCGGCGGGGGCAAGTTCTTGGGGCCAGGCGCCAATGGAAGCAACCACCGCACAGAGTTCCCTGATGCTGTCTCTACTCAAGTCGAGTCCGACCGGCTGTAGACCGTCCCGTCTCGACGTGCAGTACTGTCCTCCTCGGCAAGCATCATAAACGCTGGGTACGAGTCCGTAAGCTTGGATATGGCGATGGGGATGTCCAGCCTGGCCGCTTTTGTCCGAGATGAGGCTAAGACCCGCGCTCGACAAAGGCGGAGAATCTAAGACGCACTGATGGAGACTCGGGGTGTCGTGGAGCAAAAGACCGGGCAGACTTCGAAGAGTGAGGTGCTGCGAAGGAATGGAAACATTCACGTTGGAATAAGCCAATGTGCTAGCTTAAGTTCAACCATTGAGTGACACACGGCCTCGCGAATTAGGTAATCAATTCACTGTTCCTGGCCCCAATGGTCCGCGAAGCTTAACCCGGTCCCTGCAGAAGCTCAGCGCCAAACAGTTGATCATTCGGAGCTCGTGAAACGTCTCATCCGCTCGACAAACAGTTGTTCTTTCCGCACCGAACACGACAGCTTTCAACAGTCCAATCGACGATTCGAACAATCGTGTGCTGTAGTCGTCGTCCTTGCCACCGAGTCGCACCACCATCTATCGTCAACCGTTGAGACCACAGCCAACCGACTCAGCTCGTAACTCTTCGAACATATCGCCCGGCATGGCCACAGTCGCGGCAACCGTCCTGCCACCACTGGCCGAGCGACCCATCAAGAACACAGTCGTCCTCTTCGACGTCGACAACACCCTCACAGTCCCCCGAGTAGTCAGTCACCACATCCCCCCCATGGCCTCCCGCCGACTGACACCTACCTCCAACCCCAGCCCGCCAAACCCGAAATGCTCCAACTCCTCTCCGCCCTCCGCCACAAAGTAGCCATAGGCTTCGTCGGCGGCTCCGACCTCGCCAAACAGCAAGAACAACTCGGCACCCCCCAAATCCCCGTAACAACCCTCTTCGACTTCTGCTTCTCCGAAAACGGCCTGACGGCCTACCGCCTCGGCTCCCCCCTGTCAAGCCAGACCTTCATCGGCTGGCTCGGCGAGACAAAGTACAAAGCCCTGGTCAAGTTTATCCTGCATTATGTCGCGGATTTGGATATCCCGGTCAAGAGGGGCACGTTTTTGGAGTTCCGGAATGGGATGGTGAATGTGAGTCCCATTGGGAGGAACGCGAGTGTGGCGGAGAGGAACGAGTATCAGCGGTATGATTTGGAGAATAAGGTGCGGGAGAAGTTTATTGAGGCGTTGAGGAAGGAGTTTCCGGACATCGGGCTTACGTATGTAACCCCTCATCTTCTAAGTAGATTCGTTGGGACGATGGCCCTGCTGACGTGGTTTGGTTTGGCTTAATAGGTACTCGATCGGCGGGCAGATCTCCTTCGACGTCTTCCCGCAGGGGTGGAACAAGACGTACTGTCTGCAGCATATTGAGAATGAGAAGAACCTGCCTGGCGGGGTGGACTATACGACCATCCACTTCTTTGGCGACAAGACGTTCGAGGGCGGGAACGATTACGAGATTTACGCGGACAAGAGGACGGTGGGGCACAGTGTGGAGAGCCCCGAGGACTGCTACAAGCAGTTGAAGGCGTTGTTCGATCTGTAGCGGCCATTCGCAAGTTTCAGCGGGCGTTGTTATTCTGTATGAGCGGGTGTTCCTAAAAAGCGAAAGGTATCGATAGACACTTGCAGACTCAACCCACATAGAAGCTACAAAGCCACTCAGATTCAACTTGTACACGGTACCTAATCATACCAAACAGCATTCATCCCAAACCCCGGCTCCCCGACCTCCAACCTCGCAACCCTCCCCAGAAACTCCTCGTGCCACCGATACACCTCCACGAACCCGACCTCATCGTCGCACAGCGCAACCCACTCGTCGCTCCACGGACACGGACTCACGGCGTTACTATGCCCGCCGCTCGTCGGCGTGGGGTTCAGACAAATCTGCCTTTCCACTTCCCCCCTTGCTCCCAGCTTGAAAGCCGCGATGTACCCTGTTAGTTTCGGGGAATTGGAGCGGGAGGTGGCGAAGAGGTATTTGCCTGACGAGGAGCGGAAGACGACGTCTGAGCGGTACATTTTGGGGTGTAGGGTTTCGAGACCGGGAGGGATGAGGGGGTAGGAGGTGGAGGTGTAGTGGGGGGAGTGGGTGCTGGGGTCTAGGGTGTAGATGCACAGGCGGTTGCCGGCTTCCATTAGGACGTAGAGGTGGGTTCCGCAGGGGGAGATTTCGAGCCAGCGGGGGTGGTCGTTCGGGGCTGGGGCGGGGGTGGAGGAGATGAGGGTTAGGTGGCCGGTTTGGGGGTCCTGTTTTGAAGTGAGTATCAAGGGTAGCCTGGCTTGGGTTTTCGAGGGGCCTGGGGGTTTCCTCACCTTTTTATGACACCAGATCTTGTTCGCCCACATGTCGGCTGAATAGAGATACTCCTCCTGCGCATCAAATACCATCCCGTGAACCGCGGAATTCGCATCCAACTCCGCATTCTGAACATTCCTGTCCAGTCCGCCGTTAGAGTCCACACTATGCACATTAATAAACCCCGCGTGCTCATAAAACGGATTCCCGTAAACCAAAAACGGCGCTTTCTTCGCCGCTAACACAAAGATCGCTCGGGTCTTGGTGGTAGCATCATTCGCTTTCGGGTCGCCTCCCATCGCTAGCGAGGCGTGGTGGCGGATGTCAGTTGGGCTGTGGACGGCGTAGGATGACCATTTCTTCATGCCGGCGCCGTAGAGATTCTTGCGGGAGTGGTCGATGGTCAACCAAGATATGGGTTCGTCGTGGGGAATCTCGGTGCGTTTGATTAGCTCGAGGGAGTGCGTTGAGGTGTCGAAGGCGATTGTGAAGATGGCTCCTGGGGGCGTCCTGGGGGCGTTAGCGGAGAGGGTGAAAATGGGGCAGGCACGAATTCTTGGCAACTGAGAGATAGAAGGCCAAGTTTGTACAGTCCCCTTTTGCTTGATACACATTGGTTTCTCGCATTGTATTTCCAACCTACCATGTCCCAATCATCAAATGGTGCTTCATGTTGCCTCCGGATCGCCCAGCCTGCGCAGTGGTGGCCTGGAGTCGAGAACCACTTCGTTGCATCCGTCGTACCGTATTTACTCGTTATCGTTGAAGTACCTCTAATTCTCACCGGACGAAATGTCTTTTACTCGTGACGTCTGATGATCGGTAACTCCAGACGGTAATAGCGAAGCGGATGCCGACATGGTTGCTGGCGCCATCCCGCCCCGTGACAGCGGACACTTTACCATACGGGCACTAGCCTATGGGGACCCCAACCACCCTCTCCAGCGGCGGTGAACATCACCCGCGTCTTCAAGTCCATGCTGTACGATATGTCGCGTCTCAACGACGTTGTGTAACCACAACCATGTCTAGACACAATCATAATTAGACAGACATCGCGGTCCCTTTTTCGACCACCAAAACAACACTAAATACCGAGAGCCTGAATCCCGCCCTCCTACTTGATCCACCAACCATGAGTTTCTTCACCGGCAAATCCCACAGCGACAACGACCGCGATCGAGACCGCGACCGCCCCTCCCACTCCCGCTCCCACCCCCGCAGCGCCTACTCCCCCTCCCGCAACAGCACAACCCACACCTACGCAACCAGCTCCGGCAATGGCAACGGGTACTCCCAACGGCCCTCCAACCCCCGCGGCCCATCCTCCTCCTCCTTCTTCAACACCTCCCTCGGCGCCAACACCTCCCGCGGCATCTTCGGCGGCAGCACTGGAGGAGGAGGGGGCGCCTCCTACTACAAGCGCCGCCCCCGCGACGGCTACATAACCTACCTCCTGCACAAACTCCAGCGCATGATCAAAGAGCTGTGGGCGTACGCGCGCCGGCACCCTGTGAAAGCTTTTTTCGCCGTGGTGGTGCCGTTATTGAGTGCGGGGGGCGCGATTGCGGGGTTGATGAGGCAGTTGGGGGTTAGGTTGCCTATGGGGATGATGGGGGGGCTTGGAGGTGGGAGGGGGATGGGAGGGGAGTTTGGTGGGGGGAGGGGCGGTGGGTTTGGAGGGGAGGGGTTTGGTGGGGGTGGTGGTGGGGGCTGGATGGATGGGGCGGGGAGTTTGATGCAGGTTGCTAAGGCGTTTATGTGAGGTGAGAGGGGTGTGGTTGGGTAGGGCTTGGTGGTGATGGTGGTGGCGGTGCGACGGCGGGGAGGCGTCAGCCACAGTGTCACACGTACGACTGGTTGCGTTGATGTGAGGACATATACTCGAGTCGAATCTGGTGGAGGTGTGCTGTGTTGGAGGCAGGGTCGAGGTCGGGATGATCTTGCCATGCCTTACCTCGCGCGACACGCGAGCGTCGACTTTGACTGAGCGACAGGAGCTCTTTCGCAAAGCCCAAGAATGTCACGAAGCCAACGATAACAGATACCCTTCAGATGTGGTGTAGCTTGCACTATTCGGCGGATGGTACGGCTTCGAAGTTGTCTTTTCTCTGCGACACGGCTGTCCACAGCATCTAGAATTTCATCAAGCGCACATTCTGCGGGTCTCTTGTTACGAGAGCTACTCAAATCTAGTAGCACCTCATCGCGAAACACTACTACTATTGATCTGCACCTTCTTATCCTCCCCTCCACTCACGACCCCCACCTCCCGATCCCAGCACACACCAAACACCTTCACTCCCTCCCCCGCCACCACTCGCTTGCCCTTCGCGCTCTCTCGCTCAATCACATAAACGCTCTCGCCGACGCGATCGCTCGCTTCACTGCGCACGGACCGTATATCCCAGACCCGACAGGTACCGTCATGGCTCCCGGAGACCATCTGGTAGCTCGAGTTCGGATCGCGGGCGAGCGAGACGACTGCGTTGGTGTGACCGCGTAGAGTCATTGCAGAGATATTTGTTGCTGAGGCGCGGGGGTCGATGAGGGCGATGTGTCGGGCGGACGTACCAGTAGCCAGGAGTGAGGAGTCGGGGAGGTGAAGTATGCTGAAGAGACTCTGGGCAGTCGTTCGGGTGTCCACGCAGGTGCTGGTCGTGAGGTCCCATGTCTTGACTGTGTGATCCCACGAGGCGCTGTAGCCTACTGTGGCGTCCTTTTCGTCGAAACAGACGTCGGCGACTTGGCTCTGGTGGCCTTGCAGCATGGACAGAGGTCCGCGTTGTGGGAGTGGCTTGGCGTTGGATAGTTTTCTTCTTTTGTTGGCGGATGGCAAGAGACCTTCGGGCGCCGGCGGTGCTTCTGATTTCTTCGTACTCCACAGTCCAACAGCGAGGTCTGACGAGGCTGACAGAACGCGAGATGATGGAGCGTGGACGGCGATGTTGTCGACAGATGCTTTGTGGCCATACATCTCCAGTGTCGGCGTCAAAGAAGCGGCACCCTCAGCTTGCGCGTCCTCGTACTTCCAGATACGTATCGTACGGTCCATGCCCGAGCTGGCTATTTGAGTAGGCGAGACAAACTTAGCGGCCTTGACGGATGTCGTGTGACTTTGGCCGGTGCCTACGACCTCCGATGACATGTTCCATACTCGAAGCAACCCATCGTAGCTTCCGGATAGGATCCTTTGGGAAAGTACGTCGACGGAAGAGACCCAGTCGTCGTGCTCGTTGCTTGCAGCATAGAGCGGTGGTATTAGCGCCTTGACATACTCGATGCTGAGGGTTGTCTCGGCACTGATGCCGTTGTTGGTGAGGAAGTCGTCCAGTGACGTCCGCAGGAACTGGCCATTGATGAGAAATTCGAGGGGTAGCGGCTTGACGGTTTCGAGTAGACGGTTGACGAGTGTCGATAGCTGGTAACGTTTGAGGTCTGAACATTCCTGTTAGCTCTATAAGTCAAGACATTCTCTCGGGGTATGATGGTCCGTTATTTGGACTTCCACTCTGCAGCGAATCGTTCAGGAATATGGAAGCCGCCTAACCACAGCATACGGGCTCCCGAGGCATAGCATACCCGACCATCGCCCGAAGCGCGCTCGTATAGACGTGCAAGCATGAACTGGAGTGCAAAGTACAGCCAACAGCTCCCTAGCTTCAATACAATGAAGCCTTTTGGGCTGGTCACAGAGGACTGTAGTTTTGAACCCCACAACGCTGAGTACGGCCGAGGGCACGCCACTCGCTCATCCGTGTGGATGCTTGCAGGAGGGTAAAAGGGAAGAGTACATGCAGTCGACGCAGCTCCAGCTCCCGACTTACCTGTAGATACGAGAATTGGTCCAGTGTCCTGCGGTAGCTGGATATCCTCGCTATTCGTGTGTAGATGAATCCGGACTTGGGACGGTCGTTGCTGCTGACTTGGCGCCGCCGGGTCATCTGTCGCCATCTTATAAGTTCGTTGTGTGTGTGTGTCGTATATGTGTCGTATATCAACCGGATGTTCTTGAAGTGATGTTCGAAGCGAAACTTTCACATGAAAGTCTCCCCCGGACAAGAATTACTTTAGGTACACAAAATGCGGAGAAGACCCCTGCTCCGACGCGCCGATCCGGACCCTAGTTCGGCCGATGTGCTTTCACATGCTCCCGTCGGAATCCATTGCCTTTGCTGCCTTCGCACATGACAGCAGCGAGGCTGACATCTCAACCGCGCTCTCCCTTCGCTCACCCTTTCCATCCTCTTCTTCCAAATAAACCACTTGTACCTAGTCTTTACTGGCACCATCAACACAAACTGGCTTTTGTTGTGACTTCTTATTGAAGTCTTTGCCCTACCTCATTACTGTATTTAGCGAGTCGAGCTAAGCCGAAACCACCCGCTCCGAGCTCGTGATCACCGTTCTCTCCCACCAACATGAGCCATCCAGCAACCCACGACCACGAAGACGACGACGCCATCATGCTGC